>JAWPHD010012444.1:0-75795 GCA_037043455.1 Cyrtodaria siliqua | reverse complement strand
CACCATAATCACGTGTAAGACTAACCACATAAATATTTACTCTTTTTTAAATAAATGGATAAAGATTGATGTTATCTGTTAAGAAAAATAGATACAAAATTCATTTGATAGTGTACCCCGCCATCCCCTTCCCCATGCACCTTACCGTCCCCCGACCACAACCCTCTAGATGATGGAGGGTGGGGAGTTGGAAATTAGGTGGGCATTATGCACCATAGTTACAGGTGTAAGAATCAATAAACAAAAGAATGCAGATATATGAAAATAAATAAATAACCGGGTTTCGGGTTGTGTGGGCGGGGTGGTGGTACACCCCAGTATGAATGAAATAAAAATAAGAAGAGTAAATCATATGGTCAGGAACAAAGATTGGATGTTTACTTCAACCAAAATTACTGAACATTTCTTAGGCTATGTTAAGCTCGTAGAAAGCCCGTGATTCATTTGCACCTAAATTAAGTATGCACCCATCTAGATAATGATATAAGGAATCCCAACCCAAAATTTGGTTTAGCTAACGCAAATTAAATACTATAGATATATACAACAATTTACATGCAAAACCTTGATCTGAGTTTATTACACATTTTATGGCCCATCACAATTTTGGTTCCATGGAAGCCCAGAATATATAGCAGACACAATTACTATTACATAGATGTTACTCTGCAATTGATACAAGTTGTTGATATGTCTAAGTAAACATGGTACGTTTAATTATTACTATTACTAAATCATATGTAGATTCTGCATATTCTGCTTTGTATACTTATTTGGGTAACCCTTTAACAACGCTTTATTATTGCATTACGTTACTTTTATATGTATCTTTGATATTTTGAAACCACTGTAAAAACTATGACGAATAAAATATCTAAAAAAAATATAATATTAAAAAAAAAAAAAAAAAAAAAAAATTAACAATAATGTGACCGACCCTCTAGATAATACTATAAAGAAACCCATACCCAAATTTGGTGGAGCTAGGACAAGACATGCTAGTGATATAGATCTGTCAACGTGTATGGCAAGCCAATTGTCCAATAGTTACGTGTTCACGGTCGAAAAACTAGGATTAACGATCGATTAACTAGGTTTTCCGAACGTAAAAGCATGTTAACCTATACTTTCACGCTCGTGAACCCCGGTTCACGCTCGTAAACATAGGATAACGACCGAAATTCATAGTTCAATCGAGAAACCTAGTTTATCGAATACGGTCGATATACTAGGATTATCAAATCAACTAAGAATTTCGGACGTGAACCTATGTTTACGACCGTGAACTTTGGTTTACGAGCGTGAACCATAGTTTACGAACGTGAACCTAGGTTTACGTTCGATAAACTAGGTTTCTCGAACAAATCTATGATTTTCGGTCGTTATCCTATGTTCACGAGCGTGAACCTATGTTCACGGTCGTAAACCCAGGTTCACGGTCGTAAACATAGGTTCACGTTCGTAAACTATGGTTCACGCCCGTAAACATAGGTTCACGCTCGTGAACTTAGGATAACGACCGAATTTTTTAGTTCAATCGAAAAACTAGTTTATCGAACGTAAACCTGGGTTCACGAGCGTAAACTATGGTGGGCGTAAACTATGGTTTACGCCCGTTATCCTATGTTTTCGCTAGAAATTATAGGTTATTATTCGATAAACCTGATTTTACGTTCGAAAAACCTAGTTTATCTATCGTTAATCCTAGTTTTTCGACCGTGAACCTTATTGGACAATTGGCTTGCCATAAACGTGATATAGATCTGTCAACACAACAGATCCAGCTGAGTGTGAAAATGTCATTATAACATGTATAGCAATCCTTCTAAAATGAATGGAGGTTTTAAATTATTAATGCAAGTACCTTGATTAAAACAGCAAATAGAAAATCTTCGCAACTGCTTTTTTTAGCAAGTGGCTAAAATATTAAATTTGATCCCTGTAGGCATCAATGATTTCGAAATAAAATATTATAGAATTTTCTATCTCAGATGGTACCGACCAACCTCATGGCTCATGGATAAAACAGTTAATCTTTCAAATAGCATTTAAAGCCATACATGCAATAAAAAAAAAGTAAAAAAAAGAAGACCTTTCTACCTACCTACCCATCTGAAAAAATCGGGTCGGGTTTGGGAAAACTAAGATGTGTTTACGTTTGGCCTAAACTGATATAAATTGGAGGAAGCGTAGACCAACATAGACAATACGCGCCAATTAAAAATCGATTAATCAATGTTCCGATCGTTTCAGATCAATCTGTATAACGGAAACACGTAGATCAATTCTTATCAATTCATCACACGATAAGGACGGATGGCAGATAACGTCGTATCAGCGAATTTTATCACTGTATACTTTTTAGATCACAGTATACTTTAGGACATTGACCTTTCACTGTAAAAGATACGTGTTTAAATGAAGCTTATGAAGTGTCAGTTTAGAGTAGAACATTAATATTATTAATCCGGAGCAAGAACTAAGGCCACTGCTTATCCAAGCAGATGGGTATTCAAGTTCATTTGTAATTTTTGTCATATTCATCATCAACTCATATTGTTTTAGGTGCTGCTTGAGTGTTGGCAGGAAACAATGGTCGTCGCTCCAGCAAAACATGGAGTTTTACAACATAATTTGAAGCAACTCTGCAGTTCTCTGCAGATGAGAAGGTTCCAGGCCCATTCTGCATTTTTTTTAAATTCCCGAGTTGCGTTTCTTGTTCACTTTAGTATATTTACTTTGATATATTCTGCCAATTGTTGTTTTTTAATAAAGCTTCTCTTTTTTTGGTTGGATGCGTCCTACGAACGTTGATCGGCTTTTATGTTAACGCATCTTCTTATCTAGTCTCTTATAATGCGTTTAACAGTACTTGTGACCTTTCTGAAATCTGTGATCGATCTGATCTCAGATACCACAATTGATTTGGGGCTTCTGATTGGGTGAAAAAGGTATAGGTATATTAGGGCATATAGTCAGATTGTAAGGTATATTCTGATTGGATTAAATTACCCAAATCATAACAAAACCCCATAAATCATCAAAATATTATATTTCCTTCATAAAACATGTTGATTTGGGATGTTTTGACTAAAAATTTGCATTTTTATGTATACAATTGTACTGAGAGTATATTTGCAAAATGTAAAATTTCTTTACTGCCATTCTGGTGGTGGCAACCTTCAGTGAAATATTAGATGCCGAAAGCATCTAATTCCCCCCCCCCCCCCCACCACCCCCCCGCCGCAAAGTGTCGATTCTTACGGATGGCGGGAATGTGTATATAATATATGGTTTAATGCTTATGACAATAATGCAAATCACGGGAGCGACCATAGAGAGTGCATAGGGTTAATGATTAGCAATTGTTTGATATCAGTTTTTGAGCCTGTCCATGGCCATTTTTGTCTATAACTCGCTCGTCTCTCAGCGCTGCGGGTTCGAATCTCACTGGATGCACACGTCAATTTCGATGTGAAATGGGACACTGCACATTTTAAGGACTATCATAATTTGGGTTCCATGGGAGCCCATGGGTTATAAAAATGTTTCGCTATTATTTGCCAATGTGTATGTTTTGCCCCAAATCTGAAGTTATTTTATTCTCAAAATAAAGTTTTAAAACTTATTTTTAATACTGGAGGAAAACATTACAATGCCTGCAGCTACTGTTTCGAACTAGATGTTTTCATAAATTTGATAAATTTCAGAGTATTGAAATTATGTTATGAAAACCAAAACTGCATATAACACTCGATAGTCTGCTATAACCTTAAACGACAAATTACAAGCAATAGTGCCTTCATTTATTAATAACGCAAGATGTTTGCTTCAGATCTCATTCTCTTCCCTTTTTCAAAAATACGGATGCAGCAAATTTATAATGCATACTTTTGTTCATGTCATATTTGTTATATCAAAGAAATTATTAGATTTGCTGAGCATATTCAGTAACAGCTATTTAACTTAATTACAAAATATAAGTTATGTTATATCGTATACGAGCGGCCAGAAGTTAGCATGCTATTCGATATTCGACATTTGATATTCAAATTGAATATAGAAAAACAACAAACTCGAGATTCGTTATTGAACAAATAAGTTTTGAATATCGAAAAACAAAAACCTCGAGATTCGTTATTCATCAAATAATAAGTTTTAAATATCAAAAAAACAACAAAAAAACTCGAGATTCGTTATTCAACAAATAAGTTTTGAATATCGAAAAACAGAAAACTCGGGATTCGTTATTCGACAAATATATTTTGAATATCGAAAAACAAAAAAAATCGGGATTCGTTATTCAACTAATAAATGTTGAATATCGAAATACAAAAACTCGAGATTCGTTATTCAACAAATAAGTTTTTAATATCGAAAAACAAAAAAACTTGATACGTTATTCAACAACAAAAGTTTTGAATATCGAAAAACAAAAAAACCCTCGAGATTCGTTATTCAACAAATAGGTTTTGAATATCGAAAAACAAAAACCTGGAGATTCGTTATTCATCAAATAAAGATTTGAATATCGAAAAAAAAAAAATACTCGAGATTCGTTATTCATCAAATACGTTTTGAATATCGAAAAACTAAAACTCGAGATTCATTATTCAATAAAGTTTTAATATCGAAAAATAAAAAACTCGAGATACGTTATTCAACAAATAAGTTTTGAATATCGAAAAACAAAAAACTCGAGATTCGTTATTCATCAAATAAGTTTTGAATATAGAATAGCAAAAAACTCGAGATTCGTTATTCAACAAATAAATTTGAATATCGGAAAACAAAAAAACTCGAGATTCGTTATTCATCAAATAAGTTTTGAATATCGAAAAACAAAAAACTCGAGATTCGTTATTCATCAAATACGTTTTGAATATCGAAAAACAAAAAACTCGAGATTCGTTATTCAACAAATAAAGTTATGAATATCGAAAAACAAAAAACTAGAGATTCGTTATTCATCAAATAAGTTTTGAATATCGAAAAACAAAAAACTCGAGATTCGTTATTCATCAAATAAGTTTTGAATATCGAAAAACAAAAAACTCGAGATTCGTTATTCAACAAATAAAGTTATGAATATCGAAAAACAAAAAACTCGAGAATCGTTATTCAACAGCAGCGGTGAAAGACGAGACAGTTTTAGACGCAGCTTCTTTACTATCCCGGCCATGGAAGCGCTCTACAGCGTATATCAATGCCTTCAATTTATTTTTAAATAGTTACAATAACCTTAGTTTGGCCATTAAATAAATCGTTCAAATCATAAAAAAAATCTATATTCAAGATCATTATTAGTAAATTCTGTAGACAGACATATGCAGTGTTGCTGTTGTGCCAAAAGTTATTCGAAAGATACTTGACAATACACATGACATGACAGCGAAACCCTGTATCAATATCATCTAGTATAGTCAGAAGCTTCCCAACTAGTCCAACATACTAGAGGGAACCATATTGCTCAGTCGAAACAATTTCACAAAAATGGCTTATGCGTTACATAGATAATATTGTCAGTACATAACTTGCGTTGACCATGTTGAAATAGCTACCCTGGTTTGCGCCTTGTAAGGGAAATCGGCAATGCAAACATTGCTCATATACGCTCACTATCAACATAAGCGAAAGATACATGGCTCGAAATTCAAACGCAGCTCGATATTCAAAATGTCTTATTGTACGTTTAAAACGAATATCGTTCTCAGACCCAGCTCGAAATTTAAACCCATTTCGATATTCAAAATGCCTTGTATGTTTACAACGATTATCGATCTCAGAGCCAGCTCTAAATTCAAACCTAGCTCGATGTATAAAATACCATATTGTACATGTTTAACCGAATATCGATCTCAGAGCTAGCTCGAAATTCAAAACCAGATCGATATTCAAAATGCCTTGCTATACGTTTGAAACGAATATCGATCTCAGAGCCAACTTTGCATTCAAACCCAGCTATACATTCAAAATGACTTGGTGCATGTCTAAAACGAATATCGATCTCAGAGCCAGCTCTGCATTCAAACCCAGCTATGCTTTTAAAATGACTCGGTGTATGTTTAATACGAATATCGATCTCAGAGCCAGCTCTGCATTCAAACCGAGCTCTGCATTCAAAATGACTTGGTGCATTGTTAAAACGAATATCTATCTCAGAGCCAGCTCTGTATTCAAACCCAGATATGCATTCAAAATGACTCGGTATATGTTTAAAACGAATATAGATCTCTGAGCCAGCTTTGCATTCTTACCCAGCGTTGCATTCAAAATGACTTGTTGCATGTTTGAAACGAATATCGATATCAGAGCCAGCTCTGTATTCAAACCCGGCTCTGTATACAAAATGAATTGGTGTACGTTTAAAACGAATGTCGGTATCAGAGTCAGCTCTGTATTCAAACACAGCTCTGTATTCAAAATGACTTGGTGCATGTTTAAAACGAATATCGATCTCAGAGCCAGCACTGTATTCACACCCAGCTATGCTTTCAAAATGACTCGGTGTATGTTTAATACGAACATCTATCTCAGAGCCAGCTCTGTATTCAAACCTAGCTCTGTATTGGAAATGCCTTGATGTATGCTTAAAACGAATATCCATCTCAGGGCCAGCTCTGTATTTAAACCAAGCTCACTAAATGTCTTGGTTTACGTTAAAAACGAATATCGATATCAGAGCCACCTCTGTATTCAACCCCAGCTCTCCGTTCAATATGACTTGGTGCATGTTTAAAACGAATATCGATCTCAGAGCCAGAACTGTATTCACACCCAGATCTGCATTCAAAATGACTCTGTATATGTTTATAACGAATATAGATATCTGAGCCAAATCTGTATTCTTATCTAGGTTTGCATTTAAAATGACTTGTTACATGTTTAAAACGAATATCGATATCAGAGCCAGCTCTGTATTCAAACCCAGCTCTGCATTCAGCATGACTTGGGTTACTTTAAAATGAATATCGATCTCAGTGCCAGCTCTGCATTCAAATCCAGGTCTGCTTTCAAAATGACTTGGTGTATGTTTAAAACGAATATCGATCTCAGAGCCAGCTCTGTATTCAAACCAAGCTCTGCATTCAAAATGAAATTGTGCATGTATAAAACGCATATCGATCTCAGAGCCAGCTCTGTATTCAAACCCAGCTCTGCATTCAAAATGACTCGGTGTATGTTTAAAACGAATATCGATCTCTGAGCCAGCTGTGCATTCGAACCCAGCTCTTCATTCAAAATGACTTGGTGTCTATTTAAAAAGAATATTGATCTCAGAGCCGTCTCTGCATTCAAACCTAACTCTCTATTCAAAATGACTTGGCGTATGTTTAAAACGAATATCGATCTCAGAGCAAGCTCTGTATTCAAGCCGAACTATGTTTTCAAAATGCCTTTGTGTATATTTAAAACGAATATCGCTCTCAGAGCCAACTCGAAATTTAAACCCAGCTGTGTATTCAGTATGTCTTCTTATACGTTTAACCGAATATCGATCTCAGATCTAGCTCGACATTAAAAACCAAGCTCGGTATTGAATGTCATCTACGATCTTCGATCTCACAGCCAACTTCACACAGCTTGTCCGAGACTAGAATACACGTAACAAAGCTTAGCAAAGAAATCAGAAGCAGGCCGGACGACCGACGCTAATCATTCCGGTGTAAATTTTATTTAATTAAAAACATGACGTTATCTCAAATTGTTTTATCATTTTTGAGATACTTATATCACATAATCGATCAACTGTACAAAGGTTGAAATAAATATCTAGTGTATATCAGATAGACATCTCGTGTACTACAGATAATACCCATTACGTCGAGTACATTTATATTAATATATTTTTATTTGCTTTGTTTCAACGCGATATAAATAAAATAAAAACATGTCAAGTTCACTAAAAACGATTTATTGTAAAATAAAGAACCATTTCAACGTGTTTGTTTTACATTTATTGAATTACATCGTGTTTTGTCGACGTACATATATCGATTTATAGATGTATATCATAACAACTCGAGTTATTTCAAATATAACCCAACAAGACGAGGCACGAATACGCTTCCGTAACTTTCTAACACTGTAAAGATAACTTAAATCGTATAAAAAATGACAATATTATACGTCGCTTTATATATACATGTGAAATCGTACTTTTTTAGCTTTATTTAGATCTAAAAAATGAATAAAATCCGTCTATAAATGACAAAGTTATATGCGTTGTCCTGTGGGCTTCCGTGGTCCTCACGTAAATGACAGAAACTATCCGCATAACCAAAATTCTATTTTTTGATATCTTAAGTCGTTATTTGAATGACACGTTGAAGCATTTTCGCGACTTTTTATTAATTGTTGAGATATTTTATCATGCTTTTCATTTTTATATTCGTGAAATTATGTCGCCTAAAAAGAGAAATTATCACGAAAAGTCACAATAAAATGACCATAAAGTCACGATAATTTATGTCAACTTAAATTAAGTGCATGGCAGCCACATGCCACCATATTCTAGTGCCTGCACCATCACAAACATCTCCACACTGTTAACTTCTTGTCTTACTACCGTTAAAGATCACGTTAAACAATAGTGTGGTAAACTGTATGAAAACTCTGGGAGTTTATTTTGGTCTATTAAAAATTCAGGAGACGTTCGTGATAAAAATTGCAATAAACGTCAGGTTTCATCTTTAAGCATTTTTGACTTCTCTACACTATATACAACCTTACCACAGCACCTTATCAAAGACAAGCTTATTGAGTTCTGTAATAATATAAAATCGTTTTTTACTAACGGCAGTTTAGACAATTACACTATGTGGACTTGACACGACGTTTTTGAAACATCCATCTTCCTATTAGATAATATTTTCGTCAAGTATGGAACTACCGTTTATAGACAAATTGTTGGTATCTCTATGGGTACGAACTGTGCACCCCTTGTCGCAGATTTGCTTTTGTATTGCTATACATTTAGATTTCATGTTGAGTCTTTCACCAGATACCAGATAATATGTTATTGAAACATTTAATGACACCTATCGGTATCTGGAGGACATATTGAACATTGACAAGCCTTTCTTTTCTACTATGGTTAATAATATATATCCTAAAGAACTTCAACTTAACAAAGCTAATATTTCTGATACTAACGCTTCTTTTCTCGATTTACATCTGTCTATTGAAAATGGTGAAATAATTAGCAAAATATATGACAAGAGAGATTATTTTAATTTTGATATATTTAATTATCCCCATTTAGATGGGAATGTTCCCCGAGCAACTTCTTATGGGGTCTATGTGTCCCAACTTATTCGTTTTTCTATAGCTTGTACTCGAGCTGAGGACTTTAATATTCGTAATCTTTGGGAAACATAGATCTCATAAGAAGTTAAACAAGTCATGAGACTGTTCGGGTAAAATAGAGACAACTGCACAGATCAATTCAACTTGCTGCTAAAATGTTTAATTATATAGGTTCGATAATTTTTATATTCATACATACATTATACTATTTGTGTAATACTGCCTATTAATTCTGCCTTGTTTATTAGAAGAAATAGTCAGGCGGGGTAATTCTAATTAATGACAATATTTTAAGCGAGGTCTGCTGATTCTAGAACCTGGTTTATACCACAATGGCCGTATTGCCACTGACAGTTCCAAGGCGGTATACCTATTGCCAGTCGTTTAATCTTTGCGGTATCATAAATAACCTTGTCATTGTTGTTTGTTTTGTATGCGATTCTTTGGTTTGCTGTGTTGTCTGTGAGTGCTACATTTCCTATTCGGATTTCTTGTACTATCCTACTTGTACTGAAGATAAAGAAACGCTTAAGAGTAGTTTGCTCTACCCTAAGACGACGCCTACCTAAAGCCCATTGGGACGGTGGCGTTTGATGTTTGTCCATGATCTTTCTTGTCGTGCCCTTAATGGTGTATTCTCTTACTGCTATGGCTTCTGCCAAGTCAATGAGTACCTTCATTGTTGCTTTCTAGGCTATTGTTTTTTTGTATTATATTTACACGAGCATATTTGTGTTTTACTTATATTGCCTATTGATGCTGCCTTGTTGGTTAGAGATTAGATCATGGCGGGATATATTTATTTACACTGTCCTGTTTTAATGGGATTAAGTAGGGTAAGTGTTAGGTTTGGTGCACCCTAGAACCGGTTTAAACCCCCAGTGGCCTACTTTGCCACTGACCGTTCCAAGGCGGTAGCCCTATTGTGAACCCTTTTGTGTTTGTGACGTCGTTTGCATTGTTTATTACTTTTGCCTTTTTGTTTGTCTGTTTGCGTGTTTGTTTTTGTGTTTTGTGGTTGACTGTCGTCCTTGAATGCTGCTTTCCCTGTCCGATATTTTTATCCTTCTTTTATTGCTGTTATCCTGCTTTTATCCTGTTCTTATCATATTATCGATATCAAACACATAGGTAATCAAACACATAGGTAACACATGAGTTATAAGACGCTTCATCCCTATTAGGTTGTATCATTACAATCTAATATTTCGAGAGAAACAATTTATAGAATGAATTTTCAAACCATCGAAGACCGTATGAGGTATCACAAATTATATATTTAATACGGGCATTTGAGATATTAATTTATTTTACCGTCATTTTACCTTCTTTAAGAATACTCTTGCTATTTGTTCACTTAGACTTAATAAAAAAAAAAAAAAATATGCATGTTTTACTCATAATCAACAAAACGACCAAATTGATCTAGTGCATCTGATATTGTACATTTAAATGTCATACAGATGATTTATAGAGACGCATGCCAAAAGTCTAATTCATTATGGTTGTAAAATCTCCTGAAAGTTTGAAATAATCAGTTAACGTTGCCAGCCTTCTGCAATAAAATAATTGCGTGAAATGAACATATTTGAGAACTGTCTAGCATCGAGTTATATGTTAACCAATTCTGCTTAGTTAATCCATCTCGATCAAAAGGTTATGTAAATGGACGATATTTAAGTCAAGCGAACCGTTTATTCAAGATTTGATAGAATACACTGACTCTGAGGATATTGAAGGACTAATAATTTTTCTTGACCAAATTAAAGCATTCGACAGAGTTGAATGGCAATGGCTACAAACCTAATTATGTTTGAAAAATTTGGATTTTGGTAACAAATTTATTAACTGGACCTACATGTTGCTGAAACTTCTCAAAAAACCCATACACAAACGGCTTCGCTACTGAGTATGTTAATACTACAGAGTTCGATAAACAAGGGTGTCCCGGTCGCCCCCGATATATGTACATTCTTCTAGGCCGAAGCAATGGCATGCGCAATTCGAAATGACCGAACAATTAAAGGGATTACTTTACCGCCACATGACGGTGTCCATATGGAAGCTAAAATTAAATCACTATATAGATGCCACCGCAATTCTGTTCATTAACAATAAAAGCTCGTTGCCTAAATTATTTCAACACTTAAATACCTATGGAAAGCTTCCGGCGCAAAAATAAACAACAAAAAACAACGAGTCTTTTTATTGGAAGCATATAAAAATAAAATCCAACATTCGCGCGAGATAGTTGGACAAAAAACATATGTTAAAAACACTAGGAGTCATGGTTATAGTATCGATAACGATGCGATCTGGCTAGATAAAATTAACAAAATTAAAAACTTGTATACAGGTTTGGAAATCCAGAGATCTTACTCTTCAGGGAAAATACTCTCCTTAAAACATTTGCGCTGTCAACGATAAATTTTGAGATAGAAACGAGGGGAATCCTAAAAACCATTTGCAAATATTTTACAAATAACGTTTCTGGATTTTGTTTGGAATGGGAAAAAACCACTTGTCGCTAAAAACTTACAATATACAAAAATAAAAGCCAAGGAGGGCTCGACATGATAAACATAGAAAATGTTGTATTAAGCAATGCACATCAATACTATATAGCGCATTAGAAATTCTGACTTAAGTAACCTGGAAGCAATAGGGCAAACATTATCTCCTACAATTAGATCGCGAATACTCGCAAAATAATTTCCTGTGCAACTGCTCTTCTATCGAAGGATTAACCGAATCAATTACACTTAACAGAGTTCTTATCGGAATGCAATTCGGCGTAGATATCACTTTAGGAAATTCGAAACACCAAATACATTAGATCAAGTTCGCAGTCTCCGACTGTTTGGAAATCATGAAGTCACATTTAAATAACAAACCACTATTCTTTAAACTCACTCTCTAAGAGTGCTCTATACACTCTCTTAAAGATATTTGGGATGAACAAAGGAATTATTTTATTACAAGAAACAAGATCTTTTCCGTAAAAACAAATTTCGGCATAACTGGATATCGGAACGGGCTCATTATTAGGAAAGTAATACCAAGTAAATACCCTAAACGCTATGATATCAAAAGAAATTCTCCCCAGGAAAGCAGTTACCATTGAATATGGAAAAGACAAAATTCTTAAATTATAAAATAAAATACTATTACCAGGCCAACTGAAAAATAAACAGATAAAAAAGGTATTAATTCAAAAACAGATTCAAAACTAAAAACGGAAATCAACTGGGAGTAAAAATTAGCACTAAATCAAATACAATGGAAATTGTCTGATGAATATCCACTATTCTTTTGCATCAGGAAAGCTAAACAATTTCAATGGAAATTTTTACACAACACAATACTTACAGAGCATAAACTTAACATTATGAATTTATCTAATGAATATGTAATATATGCAAATTAAAGGGAAAGAGAAATGCTCATCCACTTATTTTTTAACTGACATAATAAAACAAGTATGGAATTATATAGAATCTATTTTCCAAGATATATTTGAATTACTGAATCTTGATTTAGAAATCATAAACTTCAAAAACGTGGTTCTTGGTTTTTATCAAATTCCATTCAATATAATATTGTCAATACCATAATTTATGAAGCCAAATAGCAAATATGGAAATTTAGGAACATTCACAAGTTCGAGAATAAATCTCCTAGCTCTGATTTCCTACTACTACACATAAAGCAGTCAATAAAAGACCTTTTTTATATGGCAAAACATGAAGCGTGAAAACACGACAGCAATTGATTATATAAAACAGTTATAACACTGTCAGGCTTCGTAGCAGATATATTCGTGAAAATAATTTATTGTGACTAAAGATTGTCAAAAATATGTACATTTGATGATTAAAAATGATTAATGATTGGCATGCTATTTTTTTTTCTTGAATTTCGTTTCGTCAAGAGGATGGTACTGGCATAAGCATGATATATAATATCCAATGACTGACATGCTAATTCTCTTCTTGAATTTCGTCTCGTCAAGAGGATGGTATTAGCATAAGCATGATATATAGAATTTGGAAAATAAATCTGAGTAGTTAACTTACCACTTGCATTATGATTTAATCAAGCAATGTATTTAAGTTAAACATTAAATAGCGCCGTAATATTAGTTCTACATGTTAATATTCTGAATTGTGTATGTATATATTGAATACATGTTTATTGTACGGTGTGACTGGGAGATGGCTCCCCGATCCCCACACACCTATGACAGGGAATTAAACGGGTTTCCTGACAGAAACTCAAAAAAAGAAGAAAAAAAGAGTTATACGTTATCATTTTTTTGTAATGCTCGCCGTTACAGCAAGATGTGTAAATACTATATATTTGCATCATTTTGATATAAAGACACAGGCGATACTAAAAGCTGTATGTCATACAGTTTATAATTGATATGTTTTCTCCATGAAGCTACAGGACTGATGAAGCCCCCAGATGTTCTTTGAATGTTACATCACTAGTGAAATTTAAACCTCAAAGTACTAAATCGTATAGAAGTACATGGTAGGCAAAAGACAACAGGTTTAAACGGGATCGATTTCATTGTAAAAGAAAACGCACATTAACGGAGATGTTTTTGGCAAATTTCCTATAATGTCAGTTATGTTGTACAAGAAGTTATGTTGTACTCCTGAAATATCAAAACACTATATTTGCCATTAAAGTATATATCATTTTTTATTTCCTGATATTAAACAGAAACGCACAAACGCACAACTTAAGCTACTCTATCTTTAATGAGCTACTTCCAGAATTTTACTCAGGTTTCTTGAAAAAGTTCAAAAGAATAAAAACAAGCAAAAACAACAACAATTGCGACGTTTTTTTTATTAAGGGTAGTTCCGAATATAAGGATATAAAGTCTGTGTTCTTTCCAAAATTACCTCAACGGCTTTATCATATAGGTGTACATGATGCCCTTCGGGGAATTATTTTCTTTGTGATAAGATAAGGCAACTGCAGTTATTTTCAAATGAACGCAGGTGAAAAATGCATTAAATCCTTAAATGATACATGTCCGTGTCTGTTAATTCAACATTGACCTCTATAGGGGTAACGCAAGTTAACATCCATCAGGGAAACGAAACGAATTTAATCATTTTCCTTTTGCAATATAATTATTGTGATTATTGCATTAGTGTCTGACAATGATTAATTTCTAAAGCGCAATTGATTTCTTCGTGCAGTGTATTTTCAATGTAATGCAGTAATATTTAAATATGTCCGTACTGGCTAAGTGGAGAACACACTGAATCCACTGATCACGGGTTCGAACTGGCGTCACATGGTTTACATGGGTATCATGTGGCGAGACACTTCCCCTAGCCTGGTCTGTCGGGTGGGGACGTAAACCGGGCAATCCCATGTAGCGGTTTATTCACTGAACGTGTTATTGTTATAAGAAACTATACGAATGTAAGAGAAGTACCCATCTCTCTCTCTCTCTCTCTCTCTCTCTCTCTCTCTCACACACACACACACACACACTCTCTCTCTCTCTCTCTCTCTCTCTCTCTTTCTCTCTCTCTCTCTCTCTCTCTGGTCGATACAACACTTCACAGCTGTAAAATAGTGCGTGCCTTATACATATATTTAACAGAATATGAACCAGTTCGTCTGTTGTAGCAATATTTTTGATTTCGTTTTCTGTACGCAGCATGAAATAAAAAAATGGATTTTTGTATGAATCACAAAACTTTAACGACAAGCAAATAACGCCTAATGAATAAAAACTCCAATTTAGTTTGATATTTATGTCTACCTAAACGACTTGTTTCGTGACATGCTGCTGACACAATGAGGCGGAAATACACGTAAAAACAACATTTTAAGCTATGCGTACGTGTTAGAAACGTCGTGTAACGCTGTATTTAGAGAGTATACGAGATAATTTAAAACAAATTAGGTAAGCTAATTTCTTACCCTCATGGAAATGTATTACATAATTCAGATAATTATAGAATACACTATCACGGCATTCCTAGTAAAATATATGTGAAATCGTATATTCAGTTATTTACCAAAATCTATGAAATTGAACCATTATGTTTGTCTTATACGGGTAAGTAGACTAATCTGCACGATCAAGTACGGTGTATCGCCACACCTACATCTAAAAAGATAAATTGACTTACGTCACAGTTGGTTGTAACGTCACAACTGGAGGTCACGTTACTTTTGGCGATAAAACAAACTATACTGAAAAGACAAGAAAATAGTTTGATGTTTCTACTATTGGTGGATTGACACCTGCAGCTCCAATCTCATTTGCGCAAGCGCCGAGCATCCATCGCGTTTGCGCCGAAGCTAGTGACGTTATCATTTGCCCCGGAGAAGCCAGTTTCTGTGTTTAATCTGTTTTACATTCGTTTATTTTCAGTCCAGAAATTATGGAATAAAATATTATTTATCTGTGTTAATTATTTATTTATATTTATATTAATTGTTTGCTGACATTTGTTCTTAAAACAAGTGGTTTTCCGGATTTGCGGTGAAATATTCTCGTGTTTACGTATTGTTTACGTATTGTACAATAGGATTATTGCTATAGTAACTTGTTCTGGAAGTTTGTATCACCTCGAGTAGGTAAATGCCAGATCAGGATCGCACGAGAGGCGTAGCCTCGAGTGTGATCCTAATCTGGCATTTACCTACGAGAGGTGATACAAGCTTCAGAACAAGTTACTATAGTAATGATCCTTTTATTATATACCTATTTATATATCATTAAAATAGAATACATGTATCAAAAACAACAAATTAAAACAAAATTATATACAGTCAAACTAACTGAAAACCACCAACAGGAAAGACATGCAAACATTTACATTACACGCGCATGAAAACATGTACATTACATTGCAACAACTACACCTGTGTTCATTACACATCAAATTCTGGTGGATTTACCAACTGACATAATCTTAAATTAATTAATTAATCCACAATGTTCACAACGCACAAACAAACATTCTGATAGTTCACATTTCATGTTATAACATCCATTGTTCATGTATTACTTAGCTGGGAAATTCCCATAATTCCAATCTGACATTTTCCAAAATCTATTTTTAGTAGCGTACTGATAACCTGTAGTGTGATTCCATTGTAAGAAAATGAAGGTACTATGTATATATTATTGATAGGTATATAATAATAATTATTCACAACTTTACAGTGTGAAGACGATACAATATACGTGCTCAATATTAAACCGCTAATTTTTACGCGTTTATCAAGTGTATTATTTATTTACAACTACGGTGTTAAGTTGTTACAACACGCGTCCTTTACGTATTAAAAAGTCACAACCCTGCGCTGTGTATTTAATACAACAATGGCAATCTCAAAAAGGTTTAAATTGCATGGCGGAGGAGCTAAATGTCCTACCAGGGGTTAGGGATAAAATGGCCGGTAGAATAATTGAATTCAGATCTACAATGGGTAACATTAGTAGACAAAATATCAGCACCATTCCTTTTCTATGGGTGACTGAGGAGCTTCTAGACAGTATAGATTTTTCTAAAAATGGAGATCTTACTAACAATATGCAAGAAGAGACAATAGACGCCATCTCTTCCATGCAAAACCTAAAAGAGGAAAGTGGAGATGAAGATGACCCCAAAGTAGAGGAGAGTAATATCGTGTACAATCCTGTTAACCAGGAAGTAGTGGCGAAAACGGCCAAACCCGAAGATAAGCAGCTGGTGGTCATTGACCATGTCATTGAGAGCATAACAAATATCGAGTTGGGTGGGGCTAAATTAAAAACAGGACCAAAAGCACCTGCTACTAAAACACTAGAAATGTCCACACCCACACCTATGCCATACACTTCTTCAGGGTCACCTGACAAAGAGGTACACGCAAATTTGCCCGAACAGACACCATCCTGGTAAAGCTGTTGTCAAATACAGTGGACATTCTAACTGCCCAAAATAAGAATAGGGACAAACAAACGAGTATAAAGCTCCTGCGGAACCTTGAAATCCCAAAAACACTGAGGGTTGATGGAACGTCAGAATGTGAAATTTTCCTGCGGAAATTTACGAGCTACTCGGATGCTCAGGGGTGGACACCGGTTATGAAGAGAGAGGCCCTGACCTGGAGTTTGGAAGGGAAGGCAAGCAAATACTTGACTAACCTTCTAAACATGAACGAAGCTATTAGTTATGCTGAAGTTATTCAGCGATTAATTAAGAGATTCGGAAATAACGACCTGGTTCAAGCACTATGACTTTGCATGTCGTGCTTACAAATACTTGCCAGATGTACACATTGCCAAATTGGCAGTGGTTCGCCTCTGTTAGGGCCTGGAAGACAAAGCGGCGGGTGACCAAGTTATAAACACGAGGCCAGAGACAGTTGAAGCCGCCGTAGACCCAATACGGTGGTATCAGCTGAACCAAAATTCCATTTATGGCTCTACGAAAGAGCAGGAGAGCGTGAAACCTGTAGACACCATGTGGGAACAACCCAAGTACAGTCAGTCACATGCACAGCCTTATCTCGTAGAGACTCCTCCCCACGGCCTAAGCCTAGGTTGGATGACAGAGTCGTTAATATACTCTCGGACGTCAGTGTAACGCTGAAAATCTTAACTGAATAGTCCAAATTCAGACCCAGGTCACCCTTTCCCGTCCGTAATAGGTGCTTCAAATGCAATAAAGCGGGGGCATCTCGCTAAAGAATGCCCAAAGAATCGGAGGGGTGTTGCCCATAACTGAAATTCGGTTTCGTTTGTCCAAGACGATGAGCATACTCATAATAAATCAGACAGTTCTTTAAACGAGTCCGGGTCGGACCCAGAGACGTAAATCCGACCCCAGACAACCAAGGCAACATAAACAAAGCTCCCGACATTCACAAATCAGGAATAGGGAAGTGTATGGATAGAAATATCCCTCACATTTCCCGGGAAGAGGTGTGATAACAGGGGACTTTATAAAGGGCCTAGTAACACTCTTAAAGAGCGTGAAAACAGCCAGAGGGTTTGACTTTTCACAATTATATTAATCAGGAGTGTGAAAACATGTCAAAGGATGAGAAGCTATCAGCTAATGATTCTCAGAACACTTGTTCCCAAAGCCCTGACGACATAACTGTCTGTCAATTAAGGTCTGGGTCTATGTTCAGAGTATCGGTTGTTGTCAATAGACAACCTACAAGAGCGGTTGTTGATACAGCAGCTGAAGTCACTATAATTTCTGATTCTTTATACAGAAAACTAGAAACTAGGCCACCGGTAATCAAGAACATCAGACTACACACAGCTGGTAAAATGTTGAGCATGAAAGGCTTTATCTTGGGACCAATTGCCATCGAACTGGACAGCAAAGTATACCACGAGAGAGTCTTTAAAGTATGTATGATTAACATTACCGACACAATTATTACCCTAAAGAATACGCTTAACATTGCCGAAGCACAAATAGCACACACAGAATTGCCTGTTCCATCCTTCCAGTGTCAATCTAAATGCAGAAGAGATTGAAGCTTTTGCAGAATTGATAACTGAGTTTCAGGATGTGTTTGCCAAGGATGAATATGACTTGGGTAACTTTACTGAGATTTAGCATCATATTGATACTGGAGATGCCAGACCAGTCAAGCTAAAGATGCTTAGAACGCCTGCCTGTTTTGCCTCGGAAGAAGAGACTCATTTAGAAAACATGTTGCAGGCGAGTGTCATAGAACAAATTCTAACTGGGCGATGGTGTTTGGATTTTCGGGCTTTCAACAACGTCACTATTAAGGATGTGTTTCCATTAAGACTGCATTGACACTTTGTCAGGTAACAAGTGGATTTCTAAATTGGATGCAAACTAAGCTTTTTGGCAAATACCCATAGCTGAAGAAGACAAAAAGAAAACGGCTTTTACCATTAAAGTTGGCCTTTTCGAGTTCATAAAAATGGCTTTGGTCTCTGCAACGCCCCCAGCAACCTTCGCCAGAGTAATGAACTTGGTTCTGAGGGGGCTCACATGGAACATAGTCTTAGCTTTCTTAGACGACATAATGGTCTTGGGGAAAACCTTCAATGATCATTTGAACAACTTGAAACAAGTATTACAACGTCTGAGGCAGTATAAATTTAAATTAAAACCAAAGAAATGTGAGTTCTTTCAGAGAAAGTTTGAATTTCTAGGACGAATGGTCACAGGCGAGGGTATGGAACTGCCCGATAAAGACATTTCTGTGGTTCTGGAATGGCATATTCCCAACACTACGAAAGACGAAGAACATTTCGTGGTACTGGCCAATTACCATAGAATCTTTATCAAAGACTATGCAAAGTTAGCTGCACCTTTGTATGGGGTAACTGGGAAAAATGCATTTGTGTGGGGTAAGGACCAGGAGCAGGCGTTTCAAGACATACTAAAGATTGCATTAACTCAAGCTCCTGTTCTTGCCCTACCGAATGGTACAGACTTGTTTATTCAAGACGCTGATGCATCTACATTTGTAATAGGAGAAGAGCTGTCCCAAGTTCAAAACGGCGAAGAGAAGGTTATCACTTATGGTAGCTATGCATTATCACCGTAGCAACAGAGATATTGCACGACCAGACAGGAGTTACTAGCTGTGGTACGATTCACTCGACAATTCCGACACTATTTGTTGAGACGAAAATTCATTGTAAGAACGGACCACAGTAGTCTAACCTGGTTACTAAACTTTAAGAACCTTCAGGGTCAAATTGCACGTTGGTTAGAGGAGTTCATTCAGTATGATATGGTTGTGCAACATCGTTCTGGTGCAAAACACGGTAATGCAGATGCCCTGTCAAGGTTTGGACCAATATCTGAAACGTGTGGACATTGCAAGTTGGGACAAGACCCTAATCTCTTGCCATGTAGAGGGTGTACATACTGTCTGCAATTACATAAGAATTGGTTCAATTTCGCCACAGAAGTTGATGATGTACGTTCTCTAGCAAAAGCGCCTTGCACAAAAGCGTGTCACAAGCAAACACGTGCATGTGTCGTGAGTCGTGCAAATCAACCCAAAAGGTCGAGGGCCCTATATCACCCCAGGACCCAGAGCTTGATGACTTAAGTTGGCCCTGGGAGCCTGGTGGAATGACAGTTTATGACCCACAACCTAACCTTTGTGATGGACATCTGCCCAACCTTTATGATGGACTTTTGCCCAACCTTTGTGATGGGAGTAGGGTAAACATTGTCAGGGACCACCAAGGTGTGTACTGGGCCTAAATTCCATGCTGGGTCTCCAATGGAAAGGGTACACATCGACTTTCTTGGCCCATTAACCCCAACTGCTCGGGGTAACAAATTCATTTTGATGATAGTGGACCAATTTACCAAATGGGTAGAATGTGTACCACTTCCATCACAAACGACGATGTTACAGCTCACGCGTTAATAAACGAGTTATTTTCTCGTTTTGGCTATACATTAGAGATCTTTAGTGATCAGGGTCGGAACTTCGAAAGCGACCTGTTTACTAAGATCTGTGAAGTAACCAGAATTCACAAAGCCAGAACTACACCCTTTAGACCTTCTGGGAATGGGTAAGTGGAAAGGTGTAATAGAACTCTCATGGACGCCGTGTACTGCTATGTTCAAAAATCCGCCAAAGACTGGGACATATTCCTAGCACAAATTGCGGGTGACATTCGGTCCTGTGTCAACAGGCTGACGGGCTTCACACCTAATTAACTGATGTTAGGTAGAGGTCAATCAACCCTCGGACCTAATGTATCCAAAAAGTTATGATATCTTGGGGATCCTGATCCGAGAAGCTATGTGCGTCCGTTAGAGGATGTCGTTTCATTAGCCCATAAAACGACAAGGGACACCTTAAAATTATCACAGAAGAGAATGAAGAGAGATTATGATTTACGGACACTGGACAAATCATACAAGATAGGCGATCTAGTTTATATCGAGAATAACGCCTCTGAAAACGGTATCAGTAAAAACTACTTCCCCTTTGGAAATGTCCCGGTATACTCATTTCAAAATTATCTGCAGCATTATACCGAGTCAAATTAAGGCACTCGATAATCACAACTCACCATGACAAAATGAAGCTGTGTATAAATCGCCAGATTCCCAAATGGTTGCAAAATTATAAAAAAAACATAACATCCACAATTCAGAATGGAATTGAACCATCTAAAGATGGTAAGGATTTTTTCTGTTTATGTAGGAAGCAGTTTCCTGGAGAATTCATGATTCAGTGCGATAAGTGTACCGAATGGTATCACGGAGCCTGTGTGAATGTCACAGCGCAAGAGGCTCGTGGTATCAAGGAATACCATTGCCCTATTTGCAAGGGCTTATCTCTGTTCAATCTCTTTCAGAAAATGTCCTACACCAAGATCATAAAACTGGTGGAAGACAACCTGAGGGCAGGCCGGTTAATGAACCCCAGGGTCTTATCCGCGAACTTTAGGCATGGCTCATGGACTACCCGGTGTGGAGTTAAAAAGATTATTACTTTCTATGTACCAGCTGGCTGTTAAACAGAATAACTGGTCTTGGGTAGAGAATGCACAACTAGAATCCATATTTTTTTTTATCGGAATCTTGGATTTTAGAACATCTTCCGCACAAATATAAAAACAGGAATAGAGTATCTGTGTCTAAGATCAAGAAAGAGGTTAATGTGTCATTGTCCATCTGTAGGGACGTTTGCTTGGTGGATAATCCATCACTTCCCAAACAGACTATATCTCTGGTTGGCGAAGCGATTGTTTTTATAGATGGAACTGGTCATGAGGATGAGTTGCCAGCAGACCTTGACATGTTTGTAAGTCCCCCTGCTGTTGATATGGACAATCACAATACCATTATGGGATGTGAAGTTCCTGCATCATCATGACCTGTTGTTGATGTTCACCTTGATGTTCACAATACTCCTATCTCACCTGAGAGAAATGACAAATGTGACAAATGTGTAAGGTGAACCTCCAGCTCTCATGGACACCAATGTTTCCAATGCTGAACAATTCGATGGGATAAATAATCATCGTAAGAGTAGAAATCGGAGGGCAAAGAGGAGTGTGTGTGTGGGGTGGGGGGGGGGGGGGGGGGGGGGTAGCGGTAAAGGCGAAAATACCAAATCCTTACTCTTGATAAAGGTCACCATTCAACATGTGTCGAATGTTCCTTGTCCAACCTACTTCTTTTTCCTAGTAATGACGTTGGAGTGGAGGATCTGGCTCAGGAAGCTATTGTGGAAGTCCCGGAAAGACCTCTCAGAGCAACCTGGTTTAAGCTTGCGAAGTACTCTACATGTCCAGTTATTGGTTGCAACAGGAAAACTAAATCCATAAAAACAGCATGTAACTTCCAAGCATGTACCAGAGCTGTTCTGGGAGACTTGGACCGTGGAAACAGTGGCAAACCCAGAGTTCCAGGCTAAAAGAACGACATCTGGAGAACCTGTAGATCATCTGGTGCACTTAATAAATGACAGGGGTTTGATCCCATCATTGTCTACCATACTCAACAAATCTGCAATGGCCATGCAGGAGCTCTGTAAATTTAGCCCTATTGTCAACCCTTTTGTGTTTGTGATGTCGTTTGCATTTATTATTACCTTTGCCTTCATCTTTGTCTGTTTGCGTGTTTGTTTCTGTGTTTTGTGGTTGACTGTCCTCCTTGAATACTATTTTTCCTGTCCTATCTTTTTATATTTCTTTAACGGATGGAATGTACCAGCTGAGGGATTCACCTTGGCTCCTTTAAATTCTCCCGCCACTTTAATTCATTGGCAAGCCCGCTCAATCTGGTCTCGGTTTGCCAATACAAGGAGTTCGTAAAGATCTATAGGGAGGAGTCAACTCCCATTAATCTAGTGACGGAAAACATGGCGGAGGAGTTATCGGAGACCTTAATACAACTCATTATGGAGTGGAGGATTTACCCCAGCCCTCAGAGTGAGCCACTTGTGATACAGAATATGGCTCCTAACCTGATGGGTGTATTCGATGCCATTGTCAGTCACATGCATCTGGACAGATCTAGACGGACATTTGTGGGGAGAGGGTCAAACGCCTCAGTGAGTGACCTTCTGTCTGCACAGTTGACCGTAGAGCCCTCTGTCCAAGTAAACATCATGTTGTGACTGTCTATGTGATCCTGAGAATTATCCCAAGTCTCTCCCAGAGGTACCCGACGTGAAGGTAGCAATAGGTGTTCACCCCCGTAAAGTACATCTCTTTACAGAGGACAGGGAGAAGAATTTATAGCTCTCTTGGCGAATCCCAGTGTTGCTGCTCTGGGAGAGGTAGGTCTGAACATGACTGAGCCTTTCACACCTGACATAATCAAGAGGATACCTGTAAGCGTATCCTGTCCCAGAGTCGTGGAAGTTTACCACTTGTACTTCACCTGAGAGGGAACAATAGTAGGAATGGTCAGAGCTGTACTTAAAAGCATTCCATATAGTCCAAGAGTACCAACATGTACACTTGCACTGTTTTGGGGTGGTAAAGACGATGTGAAAGGGTGGCTCGGTTATTACAGGAATTGCTTCTTCGGATTCGCAGCCAACGTTAAACACTTCTTAGAGATTCAACTGTTGGGTTTGGCGGCAGTCCCCGATAATCGTATATTGCTTGAGACTGATTCCCATTACCTGTCTCCAGCCCCGCATTAAAAAACAAACAATCCCTTGTTCATAGGGGAGGTTGGCCGCTTGATGGCTGAGAGGCATGGTGGGGATCTGGCCTGCCTAATGTATCTCTTGAGAATGCGAAAGTTCTGTATGGGTTCTAGGAAGGAATTCGGATATTTGCAATGCAACCACGGGGACGATACGCGCGTACGATACACCGTGGGACACCCATGGTGAAGATGGTGTCGCAATATCCTTAATTATTAAAACATGTGTACCATCTTCATCTGACCGTCACAATACATTTAAGTTACTGAGTTATGTGTGCGTTTGTGCGTTCGTCACACATCTGGTGTGTCATGAATAAATTGGTCTTTACAATACTCTATTATCAGAGATATGTGATTCTTGTATATATATAGCGTACGCTCGTCGCACATCTTGTGTGTCATGAATAAATATCTCTTCACAATACTCTATTATCAGAGATAATTCTTGTATATATATACATATATATATAAAATATCATAGGGCTGAATATTAATGTTAATAATCACAGAACTCTGTTGAGATATGTGAACGTATTTTATACATAAATAACTTTTACCTTCACAACTTCATCATTGAGACGTGTGACCATTTTAACATAGTAATACTTTAGACTTCATCGTCTGTTGGAAACACATGACTTTACTCTAAGGCCATACTATGGTGGGTATTGTATCGTGATTGTTTCTTATTACAATTTCCAGGCTAATGATTTGTATGAAGTCTGGGTTGTACCGCCACTGGTATGAGAGACGGACACACTTGGTAAGAGCGGGGTCGGCGGACCAGTAGGTCTTCGCCCTGTTAAAAAGGAGGAGGAGTGTGGTATTTCTACTATTGGTGGATTGACACCTTCAGCTCCAATCTCCTTTGCACAAGCTCCGAACATCTATCGCGCTTGCGCCGAAGTTAGTGACGTCACCATACGCCCCGGAGAAGCCAGTTCATACTCAGGCACCAACTTGTACAGACCTCTACCGACTTACCGAGGATCTCTCCATTCGGGCGGATTACTAGGTGAGTAATACGAGGGCGTACAATAATAGTAAAAAATGTCTTCTAATTGTATTTTCAAGTAATTATATTAATAGTAATTTTATAATGTCTCTCATTTAAATCGTTTTTGCAAATGTTTAAAACAAGTCCTAAATATTAACTTCTTTGAAAAGTGTTATCATACTAAAATTGGATATAAGCTTTGTATGTGCGTTATGCTATCCTGAGCGAGTTTCGAATAGTTACTGACCTCTGCGTGTTAGAACGTATTTCATTCATTGCCATACTAATATAAGAACTTTGAATGGATGAACATTCATATTTTGTGCATACTCCTCTTAACACTGCTTTTAGAATATACGAAAAGCCAATTTGAATATTTCTGTTGATGCCTTAAACTGTTAAAATTTGGCTGCACTTAGCTTCAAACTCGAATTTCGCATACAAGCCATAACTAGAAACTACTCATAAACAATAATGAATCGAAATCTGTTGAATTAAGTTCATTTACGAGTACATATACGAGTAGTGTCGATGAAAATGGCTGCATTTAATTTTATTAGATACTGGGACCATACGCCGTACGACATGGGGAAGAAAGATACTCCATGTCCACCACCATATGCATGCCATCTTCGGGATGGTTAAAATTTTGTACTATTGATTTTATTAATATTGAGTTCTGCTCAACCCGGGACTAGAGGGCCTGAGCGGAAGCTATCATATTTCACTACCGCTCATGAACAGTCTCAATCAAACCGAGACTGCAATATTTCGTATGTGTCGTTTTCGGCCGTTTCCAAAGGTCCATTATCATACTCTTTTTTGTGTTTATTCTTATTTGTTATGATTATTAGAGAATATACGTAAACGTTGTTGTAACAGTACTCATAATGTAGAACGACGCTTGGCCTGATGTATATTGTAAAACCATATTAATTTGACCGATATGCATGTTATTGACATTTCTCCAAACTAGACCGTATGCTATATTGAATTAATATACATTTATAGTATCCCAATAAATCCCATTATTCTATTATCTGTTCTTAACGTCACCTATATATCTCAATAATTCACCAATAGTCAGCTCTATATAATTGTTACCTAGAGTCGTCATAAAGTACGTCTATACTAAAATAAAATAATGTATTGTATTTTTGTCTTACGTAAATATTTACGTCAATACAGTCTATGCTCTTAAACATATGGTATTTGTAGCATGGATTTCCTTCCCGAATTACGATTTAGGTCAATAAGCTATAATAATTATTCTACATTGCGAAACAAATGCAAGATCATTCTCTCCCAGAGCATGACAGTATGGTAAGGATATGAATTGGGAACATGTTATTCTCTTTGAAACAGGGCTATAACTGGATTTTAAATGGGAGATTACATTTTATCTATTAACGCACGTCCCAAAATAATTATTTCTGCTCGTACAAGCAATTTGTCATCACTGATTAAATTGCAAGAGATATCTGAATTCATTGATCTAAGCATGCAAGGACCAAATTCAACAAAAACACGCATAGAAACAAACAGTAATTACAAAGATGAATAAAAGGCAAGCTATGACATCACATACGCAAATGGGTTGACAGTAGGGTTACAGTCTTGGAAAGGTCAGTGGCAAGAAAAGGGCGCGTGGGGTTAAAAAAAGTTCTAGGTGGGTGCACCAAACCTCAGTTTTACATCGCCAGGACTTGTCCCCGTGCTTGCAATCAGAACTGTTATTCATTCCGATCTTTGGAGATCGCTGAACAGATATTTACAGATATCGGTGGTACATTCTCGATACTTTTGTTTTCTAACTTGAATTTCGATTGGGTGGTTCTACTACTACAGCCTTTAAAGGTTCTGAGTATTGTTTAATCACACTTAGAATATGTTGGCTGCTTTTTAATTTAGTCTTTCGACTGTTACCTGTGATACCCACGCTTCATAACCTCTGATCCCAACAAGATTCCATTTTGTTTATTTCGCCCATTGTTTTCTCGTTAAGGGCAAAGCGTTTTGTCAGAAGCTGGCTATGGAATGGTGTGAAAATAGCGCATTGAAGGTTCCATGGTCACCGCCATATGCATAGCGTATTCGGGATAGCTTTCATTTCTGTACTATTGACCTGATTAATATTGAGTTCTGCTCAACCCTGGGATAGAGGGCGTGAACAGTGGCAAGCACTTGTCAATATCGTTCATGAACAGTCTCAATCAAACCGAGGCTGCAATATGTTTTACATTTATCCTACTCAGCGATTTCCAAATTTTTCCTTTCCTGTTCTTGTCATTTATAAGTATTTGCTATTGCGTTTTATTATAGAAACTAGTTAATGTTCCGTCTATATCTTTGAACCAGTGTAACAGTAGATATAAAAGTCGTACTGGAAATTTAGTCAACCAAAAACACGCATCACACAAATAAAGGGGTTGACAACAGGGTTACCGCATTGGAAGGGTCAGTGGCAGAAAAAGGCCAATGGTGGTTTAAACCAGGTTCTAGGGTGCACCAAACCCCACTCTTACTCTATTGTCAGCCCAATGAAGCTGGACAGTGTAAATAAAGATTTTCCCGCCAGGTTATATTCTCTAACAAATAAGGCAGCATTAATAAGCAACATGTAAGCTTTAAAATGGTCATTTTCAGAGCTGTTTGGGTTTTTAAAACAAATTTAGTCCCAAATGTTGATGATCCCCATTTAACATGTATAATTCTAGATAGTCATATGACATCCAATATGGAAAAAACTCTAATTTACGAAAACGTCTTCCCTTCAAGTATATTTGTTCTGAAAAGAAAAGTAAAAGTTATTGCGGTTATTGTAAACTTTGATGTCAAATGATAGTTTTAATGATCTCGTTTTCTAATAAAAGGTTCGCTTTATTCGTCTTGGCAGCTCTGTAATGTAAACCTATTAAATAAATGTGCATTACTGTAGGTATTAAAGTTTAAGATTTGATTAATCCTTATCCGTACATTTTAATGCAAGCAAAGTATGGAGCTATTTCAAATGATTTGTTTCGAGTGTTCGCACTTGTTAGAAAGGAGTGTCATTTTTTGTTGAGTAGCAAGTAAGAAAAGCGAGTTGCGAGTAACAAAACGCGAGTTAAGAGTAACAAAGTGCGAGTTGCGAGTTACAAAAAGCGAGTTGCGAGTTAGAAGCCAGTTTTTACTCAGATAACGTGAGTTGCGAGTTGCAAAATGTTAGTTGCGAGTTACAGAAAATAATATAAAATTAACTAAAATCAATGATATTTTATAAAATATTTTGACTGGAAAACACGAGGAGTGTGTTTTTGTTAAGCCATTAATTTTAATTTGTAAAGGGTTCATGTTGCTGTACATTTAATTAAATAAAAGTACTGTAAGATCACCACAGAAGAACTTATTATTTCCTAAAAGCGTCATAAGAATTATTATTAATCATAATTAAGCACCAAACAACTTTGAGTTTCGTTGAGCAAACTATTTCATTGACAATATTTATATCAATTATTTTATAGGGGCTAGTATAATGCATATTGACATTAAATGTTATGGAAAGCTATGACTGTCTTGTGATGTTGCCGATTAATATATGCAGTGCATTTCCCTTTATGTGTGGTAGGCCTTTCCTGATATGCAGTGCATTTTTAACTATATCTTTTATGTAGTAGAAAAGTATTTATATACAATAGATTAATCCTTATATGCAGTCCAGGTATCATTATATGTAGTGCATTTATTATTATATGCAGTAGTTAATCTAAAATATGAGGTCCTTTGAACATTATATGAAGTAGGTTTGTATTTATATGCAGTGCTTCTGTTGACTTTATAAGTGGTACATATTTTAATATAGGTGGTGGATACGTCTTTATATTCGGTGGTTTCAATTTCATTATGTTCGGTACAAACGGCTTTATACGTGGTGCTTTTCTTATGATATGCAGTGCTTTTTCTATTATATGCGGTGTTTTTCCATTATGATGATGAGATCAATCGGAACACCCGTTTTTTAAGATGTTGCGATTTATCGGAAATCTAACAGGGAGTGTGATTTTAACGGCGCCGTATTGACTAACTTGCTACGCATCGTCTGTAATGTCGTCTGTAAAACTAAAATATGCACGGAAAGAAATTGGTTAACACAACTTAATTAGGAAATGGACGATCCCTAAAATCCTGATTTCAAGATTAATTCTTAATTTTATAAAGCCGGCAACAAATTCTTGGTAGGCGGGTTCAGTACCTGGTATTTTAAATGTAATGTGTCACCCTTTCTCTCTGTAATGTGTCACCCTTCCTTTGTAATGTGTCACCCTTCCTCTGTAATGTGTCACCCTTCCTCTCTGTAATGTGTCACCCTTTCTTTCGTCGTGTGTCACCCTTCCCCTCTGTAATATGTCACCATTTCTCTGTAATGTGTCACCCTTCCCCTTTACAATGTATCACCCTCTCCATCTCTAATGAGTCACCTTTCTACTCTGTAATGTGTCACCCTTTCTCTCTTCAATGTGTCACCCTTCCCCTCAATCATTCAACCAGAACACGGCAATGACAGGTGCATCTAGGCTTGGTACTGATCATCCCCGCCAAGATTTGTTGAAATTCGGCAAGGAGTTCATAAGAGACTATCTGAATAAAGTGTGTGAATTAAAACATTTAAAGGGCCATAAAAGGGAATATGGCGATGACATGCACAACTAGGCTTGATAGTGATCATTATTGTCAAGTTTCGTTGAAATCCGGCCAGAGGTTCAGGAGAACTAGCCCGTTTTTGTATCAAAACAAATTTAAAGGGCCATGACTCCGCCAAAAATATGTAAACCGGAACACGACGATGATATGCACAACTAGGCTTGGTGCTGATCATCTCTGCACAATATCGTTGAAATCCGATGAAGGGTTCAGGAGAATTTTTCCACGCAAAGTTTGCGTATTAAAACCTTTAAAGCGCCACAACTCTGTCAAAAATCATTCAACAGTAACACGGCGATATATGCACAACTAGACCTGGAACTGATCATCCCTAAAACGTTTCACTGAAATCCGGCCTAATGAAGGCTCTTTCGTCTTAATGAGGCCAAAATATAGCATATTCAGAAAATCAAGGGCCATAACTCCGGTGTAAATGGCTGATTTGCGAACTTGTCCGAGCTTTCATTGATATTAACAATCCGATAAAATTGGTAAAGATCTGATGAAAAATGAAGGCCCTAATTTCTTAACGAGGCAAAATAGCATTCTTTTACTAAATCAAGGGCCATAACTCCTCTGTTACTGGTCCGATCTGGCCGGTTTACGAACATGTCTCAGATTATATTAATATCAAAAATCTGATAAAGTTTAATAGAGATAGGATAAAAAATGAAGGCCCTATCGTCTTAACGAAGCAAAATATAGCATTTTTAACTAAATCAAGGGACATACATCTGCTGTTACTAATCTGATCTAGCTGGTTTTCGAACTTGTCCAAGCTGCCATTGATATTAACAATCTGTGAAAGTTTAGTAAAGATCGGTTGAAAAATGTAGGCTCTATCGCCTTAACGATGTAACAGTTAACGGACGGACCACAGACGACGGACAACTCGCCGCCATCCCATAAACTCTGCTGGCCCTTGGTCAGTACAGCAAAAAATAGGGTACGTAGGTTTTATCTTTCGTTTCCCTGTTAGATTTCCGATAAAATCGCAACATCTTAAAAAAACGAGTGTTCCGATTGATCTCAGCATCATAATGAAAAAACCGCAGCATATAATAGGAAAAGCACTCCATATCATAAGAAATGCACCACGTATAAAGCCGTTTGTACCGAATATAATGCAATTGAAACAATCGAACATAAAGACGTATCCACCACGTATATTAAAACACATATAAAGTCAACAGAAGCACTGCATATAAATACAAACCTACTTCATATAATGTTCAAAGGAGCTCATATATTAGATTAACTACTGCATAAAATGATAAATGCACTGCATATAATGATTACTGGACTGCATATAATTGTTTATCTACTACATACAATGACTTATCTATCGCATAATGATTAATCTACAGCATATAAATACTTTTCTACCACATATAAAGATTTATTTACTACATATAATTAAAAATGCACTGCTTATCATGAAAGGTCTACCACATATAAAGGGAAATGCACTGAATATATTAATCGGCAACATCATAAGACAGTCATGGCGTTCCATAGAATATGCTACTGAAACACAGTATGGTGGTTTAACTCGACATCCATTATAGGTAGACTGGATCTAGAAAATAAAGACTGTTTAATAGTTCTTTCTATTTAAATGTATTTATCACATAACAAGCGGGGTGGGGGTAATAAAGCCAGGATGTATTTATCATATTACACTAGTGAAATAAATTTGCAAATGAAGGCCGAATCATCGTTTGGTCTTTCAAGTTAAGCTTGGAGTACATCGGAATTGGCTCGTCGATTTCCGTAACCGTTAAACATACAGAATTACGGAAATCGACGAGGTTCCCTTGTTCGGTGTTACACGGAGAAGATCGAATCCACATACGACGTCATTATACAAACAAACGTCATCATACGACGTTATTTATAGTCCGTTACAAGAATACATTTCGCTTATGAAGCTTTTGTGAATGTGTGTGATAAATAGAAACTCACTTTCGTGCCTATTTAATATTGAATCTATTAAACCCGTTAGATAAAAGTGTTATGATGCTCGGCACAGTCTCACACTTATATACTTTTATCAATCTCGTTTAATAAATTCAGTATTAAACAGGCAGAGATTGATAAAAGTATATGTGTGAGACTGTGCCGAGCATCATAACACTTTTATCTAACGGGTTTAATAGATTCAATATTAAATAGGCACTCTCGTTAGATCCTCTATTTCTGTATTGTTCAATCACGTATTTGCCTTCATTTCACCGAAAGAGCAAAAAATCCACGTCTGCTGCAAGAAGTGGGCAATAAACAATAACTTCATGTGTGCACTGACCATCGAATAAACACACTCTTAGAATTTAACACATTTTGAATCTGAAGAAGCTCATTGATAAGCAATGAATTGATGTTATCGTTAATACACTGTTCTGAGTGTAGTTCCTGAATTGCCTAAAACAACACTACCAGTGGATTGTTGGCAGTTGTATGAATTAACAACATTGTAATATTGTCATAATTGTTTAGCAGAAGCCTCTTTTTACTTTTGTATAGAGCAGAACAATACGTATTCTTTTCACCAAAACTATATTATAAAAATTCTAAAAATAGGTATCTACTTATAGAAATGATTTATTATATTATGTTTTGTTACTTAATTTTATTTGATTATTTTTTGGTAAATGCACTCCCACAACACCATTCTATATTTTCGATATGCCCCTAGTTATATAAGTATGCAAATGGGTCTAGTACGCTCTGTCAAAAAAAATCGATAATGACTATGATCCAATTACAACGGTTTATGTCGGTTTCGCGTGTTAACGCGACAGGCAAAATGCAATAAAAGTCGATATGTGAGTTATGTGATAAATAGAACCTAACATTCGTTCTCATCAAATAGAACCTAACATTCGTTCTCAGTCATTATTGAATTTATTAAACTCGTTAGCAAAAATGATATAATGCTCGGCAAGAGCCTCGTATTATATCCTGTTGCCAACTCGTTTAATAAATTCAATAATGAATGAGTACTCATGTAAGATCCTCTATATATTGAACATGCAAAACGTTATTATTATTTTCATCTTCAAGTTGCGAATCATGATCTCCTATATGTTTACATGCCATTAAAGTTGCAGGTTCATGTAAACCTAAATATTGAACCTACTTGATATAAGTATACACGTCTTTTCTAATCGCCTGTATTGTCTATTTACAGAGTGTCGCGTGTCTATGGCGGTTGTTTGATCTCAAGTTCTTCGTACACAAATACGTAATTATAGATTCATAATCCAACTAGCGGTTCTGGTTAGCTTGTATATGTTACTAGTCAATTAGAGACATTAATTCACTTGGTTCCATTACATTAGGTTTAGAAGAACTACATACACTTTATGTGATGATTATGCACCATGCAACCTGACTGCCAAATATTACCAGTGCTAATTATATAAATGAGATTTTTTAACGGTGTTAATTGTATAACATTAGATACATGGCAACAAGGCACATGTATGGCGAATATCGCCATTATAAATTAGATACAGTACACCAAGGAACGTGAATACCAACAATCAACAGTATTAATTATATTAATTAGGTAAAGTGCATCAAGCAACGTGAATGCCAAAACTTCACCAGTGTTAATTATATTACATATAATGACATTAATTAGTGAAATGCTGTGAATTTAAAAATGGAATAACGATTACAAAACTAGAATGCTGTCCTGTTCTCACGAAGGTAGGAAGTTATAGTTTTCCCCAATTACTAGTCTAGTGTTGGATTTATGTATAATTATATGTTAAATTTCCTTGCTAGTGGATTATTTAATTTCGATTTTGAACGGATTTGTGTTTTTTATGCTACTTCTTAATTACAACACAAGAATTCATAGATCTGTATGTATATATAGGATTTAAAGCGAGTTCCCATTCCGTATACGGTTTAATGTTTAAGCCTTTTGGAATCAATAAACAAGTTTCATAAATTGTGTAGGAATGGGAATGAATTTAACTTTTTTTTATCACATGGCAATGCAGTCAAATGTTTAATAAATAAACAAAACTGGACATAAAACCGATTCAACGTCAAACGCACTTCATGAAAACGTCAACAATTCATGTTCTTTAGCCAAAACGTCATGTGACGTCACAATCTCATTTCATAAACAACGCTGTATAATAGGCCTATCTTTAAAACAAATGGCATTTAACGCCGACATTTTAAAAATCACAAACTGTGAATTGTATAATTTTAATTATTTATTATGAGTAGTGTATGACCTAAAAGTGTACGACCTAAATTCGGATTAATTTATAATAACTTTCAGTTAACAAAATGTGCGTAGTGTTACAGATTAATGCATGTTATGTCCAACCAATCAAACTCGTTACAGGTTGTATTACACACTTGTACATACAACAGCATGCTGTGTTCGACACGGATAATAAGGAAAGTTATGTCATAAATAATAATTCGCTTTACATTGGACCTCAAGAAACAAAGTCTATGCCGACTAATACACAAACATAGCAATATTTGTCAAAGTAAACCAGGCTCTTTTAATATATTGCTCTAGGAAAGTTACTGAAGGACGCTGTAAATATACACGTAATCGACATTTCATTCAATGTCACACACGACATGATCATTCGTAAGTAGGTATAAAGCCGAACAAGAAATGAAGCATTCACCAGAAGACAGTCAACCAAAAACAGTTACACGCATAAATAGAAGCAAAGCATGCGAAATAACAAACATGAAATCATTGAAAATTGGGGTATCGCCTCGGAACGCACAGTGGCAAAAGGGCCGCTGGGGTCCAGACCAGGTGCTAGGATGCATCAATACTCATTCTTATCACTTTGTCGTCCAAATTAAGCGAGACAGTATAGAGAAATAATACACTTGGCAACATTAATAGACAATATGACTAAACACAAAGACGACCATATCTATGAATATAAAAACCCAAAGCATAAAATGTCGCGCAACAAGAACTCAATGACAATAAAGAAAAGCCAGACCAACAAGAGAATAAACCGTTAAGGGCAGGAAAATACACAAATTGTAGATAACTATTAACGTTACCATCCCTTTCAGAATTTAGGAACAGAACAGAACAGAACATATTCTCTCGTCATATAAATGCATATTACATTTGTTAATATGTGACAGGTCAATGCAATTTTTACATTAAACAATGAAAAAGTACAAACACAAAAAGCATGCATACTATACACTCATACAACTCACCCATTCACTGTGACGCCCGAAAATTCTCACACATTCACTCTGGCGCACATAATTACCCTGTTATAATCATTCCTATTACATAGTTTCATGTTTCTATTTTAAGTTTTAATAGTTTACATGTCATGTCCAATGAGAATGATTTTCACTCATTATACATTACAGTATTGCGAATAATAAATGTTTCCCTAACAAACCTAGATAACAGAAAAAGCTCTTGCTGGCTTGAAGATTGCATCAGCTGAATAAATTTAAAAATACTTGGATGTCTGTAATAATATTGTTTAACATATAGCTTACGTAATTGTTCGTACAAAGGACAAATTAAAATAAAATTTAGGTAGATGCAATTAAAGAGTCCACATCCCACAATGAAAGAAGAAAGCATAGTGGTGAGCTGTAAATGGGTCAACCGCTTAACATGCAGTGTGTTGATAGGATAGGGTCATAAGCTCTTATGATAGACTACTACTATTCTCTCTTGTTTGTGTTTGTTGCTTTCAATGGATCCCCTTTTCAGTATTTATTGACATTTACACTAGCGTTTGTTTAGTGTTGTGTGGAGGTCGTAAAAAGTCTCACCGACTACAAATCAGTAGTGTTATTACTTACTGATCTCTTAGGATCATCAAGCCCATTCTTTGTGTTTTTAAAGTAGAAATCCGTTAAAGCCGGCGCTAGTGGGCGTGGGAGGCGTTTTCATAGAATAGTCCTTAAGATACGTTTATATTATAAACATGTTAAAAGGAAATAATACAATTTTGCAAAGGTTTTTCGATGTTTGTGGTAACAGTAATCCTGACGGAGCAGCTTGTTAATTATACAACGGTCACAAATGTTTAGGCAGGGACCCAAGACTGAAAAAAAAGGAAAACGTTTACCCGGAAAGATATACTCCTGATTTTTTAAATATTAACAGATGGAGGTCTTGTACATATGAAACCACTGTGTGGACTTCTGGCATACTTTGCATTTCGTAACAGCATCACGATTTCTACGGTAACCCATTCGTACCAAGCCATTATATGAAAATCGCTGAACAAACAGTCAAAGGAAAATAAAGAAATGTTCACACGTCCTTTTAGGCAAATACAGTTCCAGTGTTTGAAACCTATATGTGTATATGACATATCAAACTACAGAATCAAGACCTGATTACGTTACACTTTACTAATTTTAACAGGAGTTATGGACCTTTTATGGATTTTGTTCTGTCCTGTGCCAGGGATAATGCGAATTTCTTGTGTTCACAATAACTTCAGTAAACGGTTTCCGATTTCCACTAAATGATGCATGTTGTTAGGCCTTATTCCTACAAGGCCTTTGACAAGTTCAATACTGAATAAAACTGACACTTGCTTTAAAGAGTTATTACCCTTGGTCATTGAAATAATAGGCACGCTTTAGCTTGAGTACACACATTACTTTAGTAAACACATTCCGATGTTTACATTATTTAGTATGAGACTTTATATGAATATGAACTTTGACAAGATGACAATGAGCAAAACTGACACCTGCCTTACTGAGTTATTGCCCTTGATAATTGCGAAAATGAAAATTTCAGCTTTCGTACACAATACATTAAGTAAATTGGTTTCGATTTTCACACAGTTTGGCGTGTAACTTTATATCAGACAGGTTAGACAAGTATCAAGTTATTGCTCTAAATTGTCGAAAAATACGATCGTCTGATTGCTTCCTACTTTCGTTTGAAATATCATCAACTTCTGTGTAATATTCTAATTGAACAAAGAGGATATCGTCCTCTGACTAAGGAGCGTGATTGTTTTCACGATGATTGTAATAAATAGCATTTGATTTTCCATGCTATTTTGGGTAATATTATTAAGGTCTCGATTTTGTTTGATAATGAGAACAATTGAGGAGTGGTTTACAAAGTTATCGCCCTTGATGTTTGCAAATACTTAAATTTCAGACTGAGTACACAGCAATTTCAGTAAACGAGTTCTGATTCTCACTAATATTTAGTTGAAGGTTTTTGGACAATTACACCATGTGGACTTGTCAAGCAGTTGTTTTCGAAGCATTTATTTTCATTTGAGATAATATTTTTACACATATGGAACTATACTAGGTATGACACTACTGTTTATAGACAAATTGTTGGAATCACAAATGAGAACCAAATGTGCACCCCTTGTTGCAGATTTGTTTATGTTTTGTTATGCTAGAGGTTTCTTCTTTAGTATTTTACCAGATAAGGTTAGGCAGATTTATTATACCACTTTGTATATGAATGATATATTGGACAATTACAACCCTTTCTTTTCTACTATGGTTAATACATATACTTTCTTTCCTAAAGAACTTCACATCAAAAAAGCTAATATTTCTCAGAGTTGCTATATCTTCTTTACTCGATTTACATCCCGCAATTGAAACTGAGAAATAATAAGAAAACTCTATGACAAGAGAGATCATTTCAATTTTGACACTGTTAAGGGCAAGACTAGACCATACTGAAGACAAACATCAAACGTTACCGTCCTTTCAGGATTTAGGTAGACGTCATCATAGGTCCACAATCTTTCCGGCGATCGCACAATCAAGTGGAAATCAAAGCGGTGCCCTGTAAATGGGTCAACCACTAAACATGCAGTGCATTGCAAAATAATAAGGTGACAACCTCCTTTGATAAGCCTTTTAACACATTTAGTAAAGATTGTATGCAAGTGATCATTACCCAATATTTACCGGGGTCACCATGTGACTCTGTCAACTTCTTAGAAAATAGTCTGCGATTATGTCATAATTTGTCACATGACCATAGCTAAAATATCAAAATGGTTATAAGAAATCAACTCCGGGACCTGACACCACTGATGCTATGGGGTGCTGAGTGGTATTCAATAAGAGCAATGAGCTTGTCTTTGAAAAGGTTTTTGTGACGCTTATTGCATTCATTTTCAAGAAAGTAATAACGACCAAAATATATTAATCCAAGAGTTGTCATAAGCTTTAGCACCATATTGTATTACGTGATCTACAACGGCAGTAAGACAGGATGTTAAACCATTGGAGATGTTTGTAGCGGTGCAGACACTAGAAATAGTAATGAAGTGTGCTTTATTAGGCTGTTTTTGTTAATAAGGAATCCAGCACATAGTTGGAAAAATAGTATGACGATGGACCTTTGGAAACGGCCGAGCACGACACATACGAAATATTGCAGTCTCGGTTTAATTGAGACTGTTTATGAGCGGTAGTGAAATATTCTAGCTATCGCTCACGCCCTCTAGCCCCGGGTTGAGCAGAACTCAACATTCATAAAATCAATAGTACGAAAGTTTGTTTTGCTTTTCATCTAATCCAGCTTTAATAGTGCTTCATTGAGTTTTATATCCGCACAAACCTTTGGAAAGGTTTCTTTGGAAAGGTTTATTATCATAACCCTGATTTACTTTTAAAAGTAGTGTCAGAACTCTTCTGCTACAAGGTCTGCCACAACGTAAATTCTATAGTGACTATATGACTTTTTAAGATCATTGGTCATTATCACATTCATACAATCTGTGTTAAACTTGTTAACAAACATAACAAAATAGGTTATGACCCTATCATTCTGCAACGCACTGCATGTTTAGTTGTTGACCCATTTACAGTTCGCCACAATGCTTTACAATTAATGTTGTGATGACCCGACATATTGTGAACCCTATGACGACTTCTACTCACAGGCACAGGCATTTATTACAATATATATTATAGAAGACTAGAGAGAATAGAGTTATTGTATATGTATATAGTAAAGGGCCTTCTTCTTCTATCTATCTCTATCCTTCTATACTATATATCGCAATGAATGCAAGTGCTTCTACCTAAATAGGGCAAGGGATGGTAACGCATAAATGTTTACTTTAATATTGTCTTATCGTCATCATTATTTTGTTGTCCTGGCTTCTGAAAAGTATTTGCTTTGTGGCTTTCTAGGCACTTAATATTCTGTTAATATATACTTGATCATTTTGTGTTATATTGCCTACTAATTGCTTTTAATACTGCCTAGTTTGTAAGTGATATAGCCCGGCTGGTCCCATTTTATTGGAATGAAAATAGGGTAAGAGTGAGGTTTTGTGCACTCTAGAACCTGGTTTAACCCCAGCGGCCTTTATGCCACTGACCATTCCGAGGAGGTACCCATATTGTCACTGACCATTCCTATTTCCAACCGCCTGAGTTTGCAATTCCGCATGCTTTGCACTTTTCTATCCTTGTGATTGGTGTTTGTTTCAAGCACGTGTATTTTGTTGACTGACTGTGTTCTGTGAATGTTATATTTCCTTTTCGACTTTTATACCATTATTTGTTTCTGACTCGAAATAGGATATTGATCAAATTTAGTGATAATTATAGTTTTAAACTGTAAACATGACTCTATTCACTATTTAATATATTGGGTCTCATGGATCAAGGCGACACATTCCGTAGGAAAGTATCAAAGATTATGATGGATTTGAGAAATGTTGACAACCTCCTTAACCAAAAGTTGCCTGTTCAATCAATCAGAACCTAGAATTGAAGCTCAAGGTCACAGAAACACCAATGTTGGTGGGACAATTAATGATCACATGTAACAAAACTTCAAATAAATCATTTAGATAGTATTCAAGATGTTTTGGAGAAACTCTATCAGAAGTTCTACCCAAGCACTGACGTCGCTCAATCGCCTTCCAACGAAACTGGTCAATAAAAACCCCGTTATTTTTCTGATAAATACAATCATCTTACTGTGACAAAAATAGTGAACCAATTTGGAAATTTACAATTTGACAAGACAGTTTATGAAGTAACTACTATTCTATGGTCAAGGTAAATTAAAAGTCCATAACTGTATTAAGAAATCTAAAAGCTACCATTATCGAACGGATTCTAACTATCCGCCAGTATGTTAATGTTATTAAGACTTCACACTAAACGATATGGTTTAAACTCTACACAATTAAAGATAGTTGTTGCAATAATAATATTTTCTAAGTAAATTAAGGGCCATACCTCTATCCCAAAATGGCAAAACAAGTTGATGTATCGTAAACATTATTAACATTTCTGGTATCTTATTTGTATAATAAGATTTCCACCCAAAATGTTGTTTAATTTTTAACAAAACTTGATATGTCAACATAAACTCAACACAAAAATGTATTTTCGAAGATAATCAGGGGCCATAACTCTATTTAGAAAAAGCAAAGGTCCACATTGATCGTAAGGAATTGATGTCTGTTTGATATAAGGCTTCACAGCAATTTTAGTTAAAATCCAAAATAAGATAAAGAAGTTATCAAAACCTTGCACCTAAGCTTTACCCAAAATGTGCATTTTTGTTAAGTAACTCGGCGGTCATAACTCTATTTTGAAAAGGAGAAAATCGGCCTTGCTCGTTAGAAAGTGGCATCTTAACGATATAGCGCTTCAGAGTAAAGTTGGTTTTAACCGAAAACAATTTACAGAAGTTATTAACAACTTACATGAACGCTTTAGCCAAAATATGGATACCCGTCGCTCCCTCCACCCATCTGCCCGCCATCTTCAATCCTTAAATCGCTTTTAATTTCAAAAAAAATGTTGAAAATTGCATTCTGCATACACAGAATATAATCAGGCGTGCTTGTGTCTTATTGATATACAAAACAAAATCAAATCGCTAAAATATAAACGTGTACACATTTTTTCTTTGAATATCAATATTTTCTTATCACTTACGGGCTTCCGTAGAAAATGCGTTGGTGTTACGAAATGCAAAGAATACCATTAATCCATACAGTGGTTTCGTATATAGCAAAGTTTCTGCTATTGATATGCAAAAAATCACGAGTATATCTTTCCGGGTGTCTTTTTTGGACGATACGAGAAGTTGGGTCCCTGCCTAGTTACTACGATCTCTAAAACACTCGAATAGGTTGAGAAACATAAACCTCATAAGAAGTTGCTCAGAGAACATCACCAACTAAATGGGGTTAGCAATGCATGAACTGAAAACATATCTCTTGTCATAGATTTTGCTCATTATTTCTTTATTTTCACTCGAGAGATGTAAACCTAAAAAGAAGCGACAGTATATGAAATAAAATATAAGCTGTGCTGAGTTGAAGCTCTTTAGGATAGATATTATTAACCATAGCAGAAACGGAAGGATTGCCAATGCTTAAGATATATTTATTCAAATGCAAAAGACCTTTAGGTCCATGAGAACACAGGTACAATAAAATAGATATATATATACACGGAAAAAATGGCAACATATAAAGTATATTAATTACATATCATTATTTTGTAAAACATTTTCTCCATTTCTCACTTACTAACAAGTGTTTCAGTTCAAGATTCTTTATCTTGGGGGAGTAAAAAGTGTATATTTGTATACACTTCAACAGGTTATGCATGATTTTATTATATATTTGTTTTTACTATACTCAAATCTGTCTCAAATAGTCAATCATGCGAAGGTTCAAAACTGGCCGCTAATAGCCTGTGGCCACTATATATATAAAATTTCAATTAAATTGAAGATAATAATATATGTAACTTAAATTAAATTTAAGATAATAACAGAGCTCTAAAATATACGTCTGCTTAAGGCAGGTGTCCGCCAATTATACGTGAGTGCTAAAACAGGTTGATTGCACATATATGTTTCAAAGTTAAACACATTTTAATACCTATGAATGTTAATAGCATACAATGGTTAACAACAGCTATACTAATTGTTTGGTAATACTAGGATCAATTATTATAGATAATATAATTTCGTAGTCAAAACCCTTGCTATACATATGTAGATAGTTTTCTTATAGTTGCTCCATTTTCACATGTTATTAACTGAATGAACTTCGGAATATTTGGCCTAAACCAGAAATAACGATTTATATGTTTTTCTTTAAATCAGTTATATAGTGTACATTCAAAAATAAAATGAAATTCGTCTTCCAATGTGTTACAAACGTAACATGTCCTTTCATTATCATGTGTTTTATGTGGCTTATGCCAACGCCCTGACTATATGTTACCTATATGATGACATTCTCAGTTGTGACAAGACCACATGGAATTTTCTTATTTTAACAATATCTAAGTAAGGTTTATACGTAAACTCATGGAACGGCGAATATGTGTTAGCCCTAGTCGATTCGCAGTTGCATGTCCAACACCTTGAAAAATCCAAACGTCATTAAAACCAAATTGTTCAAGTATTATCTGTACCGTAGATGCCCAGTTGTGTTTATTTGGGTTATTTAATATGCGATTTAGCATCATATTGTGTATTATCTTAATGTATTTGGCATTTTCACATGTCAATATTTCAAACCAATATTTAATGACAGCTAAAAATCTATACTGTCGTAAGGATGTTCTACCTAACTCACCATAAACAAAACATAGATTTATTATAACACTGGTTTTATAAGCCATTCTGAGTTGACTTTTTCACCTAATTACATTTTTACAAAAGTTTAGATGCACACGTTCTATAACGTTTGAATTGAAAAAACCCAAACCTCGCAACCGTATTGTAACACTGGTTTTATAAGTTTGTCAAACAGAATTAACATATTTTTCGGTGAAAGTTCTGTAAACTTGTATACATTGTTCTCTAATTTAAAAATTGCTTTTCCTGCTTGCCCAGCCACTGTATCAAGTGCTGTTCATATAAACCTCCAGACAATTGTTAAATATACAAAACCGTCTATTATTTCAATAATATTGCCATCTTCTCTAAATGTTAATTTTCTTGGTAGACTGCCACCTTTTCTTAATACCATTATTTTCTTCTATTTACAACATCTAAACATTTCTGTAAACCTCTATATCATCCAGATATCGGGAGGGCCATATATATATATGTATTTGTCCAACAAGATGTACTATTTGTCTAACGTTCTACTGTTTATAATAGGAAATATTTGATAGTAAACGTGGGACAATGTGATCATGTTAAGTTGAGTGTGGCGTAATACCACAGAAAAAATACCTGTTTATTTTACCAACTCATGACAACTGACACGAACGTGGCATTATGAATATGGAAGTTCATTACTGAAGACTTTATCTGGAACAGATATATACTGTTCGAAATTGCTTCAAGAAACGGGTTGTCGTCGACCATTGATTATTTTATCAAGATTGGATGCATTTCGAGGTTCAGTAATGAAACCACTCTAACAAACACATATTTGTATTGACCAAGGATCTTGACCACATTATGAATGTATCTAAACTCTTCAAAAAATGAGGGAAACATATCGAAATCACCATTTATATTTATGAATAACAACGTATGTTTATTACCAAAAACTATACAGCAATATATACAGATCTGTTATATTTAAGAAGTAACTGGCTTTTAATGCAGGACAATAACAATGATATACATAGACCACACATGTGGAACATACCACACATATATGGAACATACCACACATATGTGGAACATATGTATGGTGCAGCCTAAGTTTAATAGAAATATTCATTCCTAATTATCTGGTGGAAGTGGAGCGGGTGGGGGAGGGGTGGGGTTAGGGAGTAGTGGAGGTTATATCCCAGAGGATTAGGACATACTTCCCAATTTTTATTATCGATTATATTTTTGGTCGTGTCCTTAGCTGTTTATTCTCTTGTTGCTCTGGCTTCTGCCAAGTCATTAAGTACTTCTTTGTTGCTTTATATTATTTTTTTCTAATTCATATATACATCGTCTTTGTGTTATGCTTTTACACGTTTATATTCATTTATACAAGATCATATGTGCGCTTACTTATATTGCCTATTAATCATTACCTAGTTTTAGGCGTAGGTCCTACCTGCGCCTATTGTTATCGTCGTGATTTTCAAAATGACGACACCCCATTATAGTTGCTCCCCATCTAGCGACAAGTTTGAGCTACTGTTTAACAGCACTAGTCTAGATCATCTGCGACGCTTGCTTGTTTTCAAGACAGACGTTTGTATTTACAATCAAGCGTCTTAGATGATAAAGACTAGTGCAAGACTAGTGCAGTATAGTCTCGATTATTTCTATTCTGGTTTCCCGCAATCTATTATCGGCATGAAGCAGCGTACAAGACATCCAATCAGTTGCCTGGCGTTGACTGACTGGATATAATATAATCACATAAATTATAGCAGTCCGCGGTGGTCTAGGTGTTAGCCTAGCAGCCATAATCGCGTTTTGATTTCAATACACGATATCAAGGGTTCTATTCCCAGTGCAAGCGAAAAAATATTGCTTGCCTTTTTTGATTTAATAAATCAATAAAATTAAAGTAGATCGTTAGGAGTTTGTTTTAATCAGTTATTTTCAATAATAGGAAAATTGTTCCTTAGTGGGTTTGTTTGATTTCAAAGAACCTTTATCTAAATGAACAGATATATCATGAACACAGCGTTTTTATTGCAATAAAGAGTTTTGGGTCGAACCATGTCGAACATTAATCTTTTATATGTTTCCACGTTTCTCAAATTATTAAGATTTTCTTTTCTCTTTACGAGGTCTGGCGTTGCTCAATGAATAGCACTTTGGACTTGTAACTTTAATAGACATGTACGATATAATTAAAAAAGTAATGTACAGAACATTTTCCTGGTTGCTTGTGTTAAGCATAATCTCCATTTGTTTTTCATTAAATAACTTCCTTTAAATTAAGATGTATAGTCTCTCCACCAATTTAACCAAAAGGATACCCTAATGGTATAGGAACAATACAGTCTGCACTTTATATGACTGTACAGAACTAGTGTATCCTAATGTGCACTACTATAATTATTTGCTGCATTCTGCTTTTTCTCTGCACTGTTTGGTTAATTATTTTAAATGCAGCATTTTCTGCGACGACTTGATGCTGTTCATCAATTTTTCTTATACTGAATTATTAAAGTAATGCCGAGTTCCAAACAATAAAACATACATTGTTAATGTATTCCTTATTTTTTTCTTTAAATCGAGCGATTTCGTTCAGTAGTCGGTTTAATATATCTTTGATTTATTAGCAATTGATAGATGGTTATTTTCACTTCGAAATTAGGCGGAATGATAAATAATAATTATTATAATAATAGCCACTGTTAAATCTAGAACGAAAATCCAAGATGGCGGCGCCCGTCGTAAAAGCTGTCTACCTCAATGCATTTTCTACGATATGGAGAAATGACCGTTTGCCACCAGTGTCAATAACTCATAATAGTAGTTAATATGGGTTTTTATATTATTTTGTAACAGTAACACACACACGCACACTATGCCCACAATGACTGAATAAAACTTGTTGTACCTGGTTGTTATGCTATTTTGATGGGTGGGGTTACTGGAAATCGCTTTAAAATTGCCTTACACAGAATTTCAGACCAAATTCATTGAAGAGATTTGTCCTCAGTTTATATTATGTTTTGCATTTCATTTCTGTTTATACTTAAAGGTTTCATGACACCCTTTAAAATGTATGTTGTGCTATAATTTTTTTTACTTTAATCAGTTATTGAACCGAATGATAGATAAAAAAAATAACAATAATAATAATAATTTTAAAAGATATTTGTATATTATGCTTCTGGTAGGAGCATTTCTGTCTATAGGTTCATGGCCGATAGGCGGGTGATCAACAACAACAAAAAGACTAGATAAGCATGAAGTGTAAATGACACAATTTTAGTGCGGCTCACTCAGTACCATGCAGAGTTATTTCCCTTGATCTTACTAAAAACATGTTTGTGGGGTGTGAGGTATTTTACACCTTCAGTGATACATCTAGTTATAGGAATAATATAAAGCAAATTCTTTATGTATAGTATAGTTGATTACATAGCATCAATAATATATTTACAGATATTGTTGAAGACGACAAAAACCGTAAAATCAACAAAATATATATATTTATATGAAAGCTGGTTCCATTTTAACTTATACTGGATAAATATTTTTTCAATGACTGATAACCATTTCACGAATGCCATGTGTCTCTTTAAAACTTTGTATGCAGAGCAACAGAGAAATAGCTTAAATACCCAATTAAAATTGTCAAAATACCAAATTAAAACCAAAAGCATGGGCACCAATAAAGTAATCGAAATTGTCAAATAATAAAACAACCCATGCAAATTGTGCAATGCATGGGTTGTTGAAGCTTATTATAAAACAAGTTTATTTGATGAGTTACATTTTGTGTAATGCTATACAGTGGAATGTCACCCCAAAACAATGTCACACAATTTTATCATCTTATTTTACCCAATTGAAATCATGAAATATCCATTTAAATATAAACGAATTGGGTAAATACCCAACTGATCAAAAAGCTCATCTGTAACTCTGTTGTATGTTCTTATATCTCGCACACTATTTGTTATATTGAATTATCTTCTTCAATTTAGTTCACCAATAAAGCGACTAGACATTGCAAGTTGAGCATCTGCACCAACAGGGATTGGTTGCAGTTTACAATACATTCCACATTTGATAATATTGTCATCATAAAACAGTTGGTAGGCTTCTTCAAATAAATGACATAACTGTGTTTCAATAAAAATGTAACAAAACGAATGCAACTGATTCTGCTTCTTTCACGCCCGTTCAACATGACAAAGGATCTAGACGACAGTAAATCCCCTGCGAACAACCTACGGCTCTCAATACTTTCAGTACTTTGATTAGATAATATAGTGTGGTGGGGTTTCTTTATTTACACTTCCCATTTAACTTGTCTTCACTCAACAACGGGTATCTATGTCATTGTTTATTTAAAGTCTGTGGTAGACAAACTAAGTTAAAGTAGTCAGCAACTGAATTGCAACTATTAATAACTATTAGAAATCCGTGGTAGTTTAATAGCCATGTATATTTGTACTAATATTCACATTACTCGTACATAACACTATATTTTACTTTTTAAATTACTTTCTTGGTTTTGTTTTCACATTATTTAAATGTGTATCTCACTGAGTTTACAGGACTCTGGGTAAGACACATGATCCTCGTATTATCATATTTGTATAAATATGCATGAACCGTTTTTTTATTTCAGATATCAATTTAAATATTGCTTTATCTATGTAATGCTTAGGCTGTTAGGCTAACCAAGTTAGGCTGGGTACAATCCAATTTTGCTCAGTGTTACCTATGTGCTTTATATAAGTACGTTTTATGTTATCTATATGTCTTATATATGTAATATTTTGTAAATTATATGTATTTGTCACTGAAATAAGTAAATATACATACATACAACTGGGATGATAATAGCGTATTAATGAGATATATTACATATTTGTCTGTGATTTGTATAGGAAATACTGGGAATAGAAAAGTTACATTTACTCGTTTGCTCTATTGCGGAATATCTCCCAGTGGGAGAAATATAAAAAGATCGGACAGGAAAAGTAGCATTCAAGGAGGACAGTCAACCACAAAACACAGAAACAAACACGCAAACAGACAAACAAGAAGGCAAAAGTAATAATAAATGCAAACGACATCACACACACAAAAGGTTTGACAATAGGGTTACCGCCTTGGAACGGTCAGTGGCAAAGTAGGCCACTGGGGGGTTTAAACCGGTTCTAGGGTGCACCAAACTTACTCTACTGTCATCCCATTAAAACAGGACAGTGTAAATAAAGAAATCCCCGCAGTGATCCAACCCCCAACCAACAAGGCAGCACCAATAGGCAATATAAGAAAAAACAAATATGCTCGTGTAAATATAATACAAAAAACAACAGCGCAAAAAGCCACAACGAAGGCGCTCAATGACTTGGCAGAAGCCAGAGCAACAAGAGAATAAACCATTAAGGGCACGACAACAAAGATCATAGACAAACATCAAACGCCACCGTCCCAATGGGCTTTAGGTAGGCGTCATAATAGGGTCCACAGCCTGTCCGGACATCGTACAATTAAAGAGGAAATCATAGTGGCGAACTGTAAAAGGGTCCACCATGAAGCATGCAGTACGTTGCAAAATGATAGGGTCATAACCTATTTTGATAAGCTTTTTAACAAGTTTAACAATAATAGTATGAACGTGATCATGACCAAGAATCTTACGAAGTTTATAAATCACATCACCATAGAAGTCAGGTTGTGATAGTCCTCGCAGAGTTCCGGAAGTTATTTCGCAGTACGGACCATTTCTCGGCCTTTTCCGTCAGTGGCGGGAACGCAGATGTCGAAGTGAATTATTTATTTGATTTAAAACATTTTATTTCAAATATTTACATCAAAACATCCCAAATATAAAGGGTATTACATAAAAAATTAAATTTCATCATACAATAATTGTTTTTATTTATTAAAGGGACACGCAGCATTTTTGAAGTATTTATCAAGCATTAAAATTAGCATGATTTAAAAAAAAAGATTGCTGCATGTCCCTTTAATATGTGCACCTCTCAGCCTATATTGTTTATATGGTGCAAGTAATTTTCAACATATGTGGGGTTATACATATATACATGTATCTGTTTGTTGTTTTTTGGTGGAGGCAGACCACCCACTTTTCTGGGTAGAACCAGTAATATACACCTCCTGCCATCTGTTGTTCCACAAACTTTATAATCCAATAAAATTCAGAAAACATCTTTTTAATCCAATAAAGAAATTGGGCATGGTCGGTCAGATTAACAGAAACACATTTATATTTTCGTATTAGCCCTTATTTTGAGCCACTCCAATGAACTGTCCAGTTAATGTCGCCATCGATCCACCTCTGTCAACAGTCAGACATGCATGTTGATATGATATTGTGCTGAACTGGTGATCCTGTTACTAGACATATTGTTCTTGAAGTTGATGCTAGTACTGTCCGTATGAGGTATTGCTGATTCATGATTCATAAAAAAAATAAAAACATATTGTACACTGTCGCGTTATACTATTCTTGTTCGTTTAAGTATTTCTGATTCTGTTGTTAATGTTGTAAAAAGTTATTACATATGTGACAAGACAGTTGTTTCAATAAAATCCTCCCATATATATTGTGACTTCAGTAACATTTTTCAGCTAACTCCCAGCATCTCAGGACATCAGGGACTCTGAAAATAAAAGTGATACAGATTCTGTTTAACAATACATATGATATTTTTGTTTCAGCTTAAATAGGTAAAACAGTTGGTGAGTTGAAACAGATGAATAAAAAGAACCTTTTTATAAGAATATAAATTGAACAGAACATGGTGGGAACATCGATCAGAAAAAAACTATATAACATGACGTTCTAATTTTAAATTTACATGATCAATGGTGGTTTGAAATATGGGACCAAAATACGGGTATCGCCGGTTACTTTTCTTAGAAGTTTTTCGTGTTTAAAAAAACCTGTTGAGTTTTTTTTTTATTGTTTTTTTAACAAAAAAATGGGTCGGTGGGTCTTAGAACTGAAAAAACAAACAAAACAACTCTGGCCCAAGTTGGTTCAACAACACATTATATGTAATTTAGAGCCGCCCTTGAAAGAGGAGAAGGGCACATAGGAAAATTAAAAAAAGATACATATTTTGTTTACCGTAACCAGATTTCGTTTCAACTTAAATAGTTTTTACATGTACGATAAATTAAAAATAATCGTTTTCTGCTAATTAACACATTACCGGTATACCTTATTTAGAGCCGCCCCAAAGGACACATAGGAATTCGAGAACCTGTCTTACTCTTACTAATGACTATATTCCTATGGTTGTTTATCGTGCTCGGAGTCAGGGTCTTGGTTAAGTTTAATATTTTAGATGTAATACAAGGACCTTTTTATTTTGTTTGTTTCATTTTACATCCGTACAAAGCACAATATGACCTACTTATGTGTCAATGTGCTGTAAACACCATTTTTATTTTTAGTAAGTGCAGGTTCACAATGCCACATATTTTGCAAAGAACATACATTGATAAATTCATAGATTTTTTGAAGCTGTGCTTACCTACACACTGGCTTATACTAGGCTCTTGATGTAGTAATACTGTGAGACTGGGAAACTTGAATTGAGTCTGGCTGTGGTAACACTGCACACTGCCTCTAACTTAGCAGACCTGAAAAAAAACAACAGTCATATATGAGATTGTTTTATTTGTTTTTAATATTAATAACTCTGTCCAACTTTTTAAATGCTATCAATGCCCGCTTTCCATAATATTTTACTTAAAACACAACTGGAATTGAATGTGGTGCTTTCCAGAAGATGGATACTGTCCAAAATGTAAGTCACAGACAGTCACAGGTGGCATTCATGCACACATAGTATTTTCAAGGCTTACATTTTCATCAATCATTCATCACTCATGTGTTCTAAAAAATGAATTAAGTTAATATATATGAACCACCACCATTGTATATGTTTCAACGTTAAACACTTGTCCTACAGTAATTAAAACTTACATAGGCTACAGACAATCCATGCCATGACCCATTTGCCTGGTGTGTTACACTTTTCAATTTTAATTCTCCGACATAGATATATAGAGACAATCCATGCCATGACCCATTTGCCTGGTGTGTTACACTTTTCAATTTTAATTCTACGACATAGATATATTTGTTTGTAGTTTGTAAATTACGCACTCATGCAAAACTTGGAATTATATACGATCGTGATTGTAACACTGTTTCGACCTAACGATTTAATTCCACTCCTGTACAAATAATCCACCGATCTATCGGGCCGGATCTATCTATGTGTGTATACACGCATCAGCATAATTTAACCTGTGTGAGCTATTTTAGCACATCCTTTGGATACAACCGTTCAGTTCAATTCACAATTTAGTTTCAGTGACTGTGTGACATTATGATATGTAATTTGTCCAGGGAGAGTGGGGTTTGCGGCGTGCGGCTGACTGGCCCTAAGCTGGGTGTTTTTCTGTGTCGCCGCCATTTTGAATAGCCTCTGAAAGAGTGAAATGCAGGTACCAACTTTCAAAACGGTCACGACAAATGTATATTCACGGAAAAATAAGAAATTTTCAGAAAAAGGTAGAACTGTTAAAGACCTTCGACTCCTGACAATTTCAACAATATTTAAGAATATACAATTTTTGTGACCGTTTTGAAACATTGGCAATTTCGAAGAAGACAAAAACATTTTTTTTCGATATTCGCATTCGTACCGCGATTTTCGACTATGATATCTCTATAAAAACTGTCAACACGATTGTTTGGTGAATCTCCGACATAATAATTTACTTCTGATATAATTTGTTTTCTCTGTCATCTAGTCTAAGCTTTAAACTAGGGTTTTTAAAAGAGTACTATAAAATTCGTGCATTCGCACGTGCTCGCAAAACGGGAACTACGTTGCCTTCAACCCCAATTATTTATGTTTGCGTTATGCGGTTCAGGCACGTGAAATGATTCAGCTGCGCCCCTACTGTACGGACGTCGTAGTCAGATTCCGCCACTAGGAAATACCAATTACGGAAATAAACGAATAGTTCCGGTTCCAATTGTTTTGTTTGTATGACGTAACGTCGTCTTGGTGTGCTCGTGCAAACTGGTGTAAAAAAGGCATATGTATCACTGCGCACTAAGAACGAAAGAAGGAATGAATGAAAATTAACAAACATAGAGTGTTTTTTTCGTTTAAATCATCACAAAATATATAATATCGAGTTTAATAACCAGTGTTTGTGAGATACCGGAAATATTTCTCTCCTTCGAGAAATATTTGCGGTAGGTAATTAAACTCTATTTATTGCACACTAGAACCCAATGTAACACCACCCCCACCAGAGGCCCTTTTACCATTGACCAATGCGGTTGCCCTATCGTCAAGCCTTGTATGTTTGTTGTGTTTCACATTTGGCTTCTATGTATCCTGGTTATTTGTGTTTGATCTGAAGGTGTGTTTTTGGTTGACTATGATCTATGATTATTATACCTCACTGTAAACACTCCATGTAAACCCCCCATACCCTGCCGTGTTGATATTTCGTGCTATCACCCTCAACGCGTCATAGCCGGTGATAGCGCAAAATATCATCCCGCTAGCTTTTTGAAAAGCTCTAAAAATAGAGTTTTTCAACAACAACAACCATTTAATGAGTATATTAGTTTATTAGGAGTATGTGTTTAGAATAATAAAATTAAATTTCACATCCTCTTGAGGGTACCAGTGGATAGTATCTACCCTCAAAATGATAATGTTATCATGTCGGCTATCGCATCGGTCTACATTACATTCTCCGGTTGATAATATCCACTGGCACTTTCAAAAGGATGTGATATTTACATAATGTTATACACTCAGTACATTTGGAAACGTAATACTTGTTGTTTTTTGAATTTCTTGAGATGGAATTGAAATCCTCGTGCAAAATGTATTTTAACTGGAAAAAGTAGAGCACATCTTGTGCAACTGTTTATCGCCATATGTTAACCTTTGGGACAAGGAGACCAGTGTACTAACATAAAATACAATCTTGATTTGAACAAATCAAACAGCAGATAATAAATAATCGAAAATCAAAAATGTTGCGTTTTTAAATGTCAGTGTGTATTTCCTGTCCAAATTGTATTCCTTCTGGTATGCATTATGTGTTGTTTTGTGTCTGTATTTGTTTGTGTCATGTCATAAAGCTTATATGCCAATACAGTTTGAATTGATTTTAAATATACCTATAAGCTGATAAACATGTCACGGTTCATAGATATCTTACAGGTAGATTGATGTTGCATTTTCTTGTCGGGATCGCCAAATGTCACAGGGCTAGAAAAACGCCTTGTTCGAGTCCCGGTTGAGTAACGATTTTTCACCATTTACCTGTATCCGGTTACACACATATCTGTCCGGTTACAAACAGATATATTCCATATCTAAGAGTGCATATATCGTAAGTGGTACCCATCACATGTGTATACCTGTGTGTCAGTGTATGAGGCATAATATGGTTACCAAGTATAGATAATGCATACACATAAGAAGCTGATGATGACACAGAAAGATATCCATGCTACTTGTCTCTCAGAAGATGTGTCGATTACAACTATATATAGTCTGGTGCTGCACACGTATGAGATGAAACACACGTTTAACTGTCCGATTGGTATTTGTATATCAGGTGGTGAAAAAATCGTTCCTCAACCGGGACTCGAATCCAGTGTCTCTGGTTTACCGTACCAGGTCTCTAACCACTGAGCTATCGAGGTCATACGGTTAGGAATCGATTATTCACCATTTACCTGTACCCGGTTACATCTGTATGTATCGTTTATTCTGGTTCTATTTTATTAACGATTAAAACGATGCTGTTTATGAAGGCTGCCATGAAACTGACCTTAAGGACTCACACCACTATTATCTCCCTTGAATACTCGTGCCCTACAGATGAAGGAGGTAGATAAAAAAAAGTTCGCCTTTCTAAATTTTACAGGATACAGTGATTTATCTTTACCAGGTTCTAAATCTACAGCATTTTAGGTAAGATCACAGAAATATGCATGTTGATATAAGATTTCTAGCTAATTCTGCCTCATTTTACACATCATGGGTCTAATCACCACGGGGTTGTATTTTTGTCTAAATTTTGGTGTCACGCAAACATGAAATTAAAAAAAGTTCAATCTGGTAAATATTTGTTAAATGTGTTTTAAATTGCAGATATTCGATCAATGAATAATTTAAGCATAAATACATGTTGTAAAATCTGTTTATCTCTATGCCACGAACAAAAACATTACAATGGGACCCTATGGAAAATTAATTGTGGTGTGAGATGTAAAGGATGTTACACATTTAAATGTATAATTGAAATCAGTCTGTGAAACTTGGAACATTAAAGGAGAACAATGACCGATATCAACGAAACTGCAAAAATGATTAGATTGAGATACAAGCTGTATATTACTAGTATTTTGGAATTGTATTTTCTTCAAAATCGTCCTGGTTCAAGCGCCTAGGAAATCTCGTACACCATAGACATCAAAGGCAGTACCTATTTAATCCGACTTGTCTAGTACAACTCTTTCATTTAATCTTACAGTTGTCATTTGTAATTGCCAGCCGAAAATGTCTTTTTTCTCTGCACATAATTTGATTCAAGGCATGCAAGAAAAGGAAATAGCATTTGGTGTTTTATCGTTAATATCCGATTTTATTTCATCTCAAAGTGAAAATCCTTATATATTTTCAAGTATGCTTCGTATTCATTTCTCAATGAAATACAATTTGTTATTCTCTCCTAAGTAACACATTTCCCCCAACTATTACCTAGAAATCACAAAAATATGCAAATATATATTAATATGTAATACATTCCGTCTTCGTGCTGTTCAAACTATCCAATACATCAATATAATGGATATGATTTTCTTAAATTGTATTATTACTTTGGACTAATAGAAATATATACAGTGAACTTGATTTGTTTACAACTTTCTCTCCAGCTTTGATTGCATTGGAATTAATCCGTTTGAATGCCGAGTCAATGCGTCACTTTTATTATTCGAGTTATTATTCGTGCTGTAGTGAAATGTTTCAACCATCAGATAATATGGATACAAATATCGAACAGGAAAAGTAGCATTCAAGGGCGACAGTCAAACACACAGAAACAAAGAACAACTTTAAAGATGAACAAAATGCCAATTAGACATCACAAACACGAAAGGGTTGACAATAGAGCTACCGCCATGGAACGGTTAGTGGCACAAAAGGCCGCTGGGTGTTTAAACCAGGTTCTAGGGTGCACAAAACCTCACACTTACCCTAATTCATCCCAATAAAACGGGACAGTGTAAATAAAGATATCCCCGCCATGAAATATTCTCTAACCAACAAGGCAGCATTAATAGGCAATATAAGTAAAACATAAAGATGCTCGTATATATATAAATACAAACAAACAAACAATAGCATAGAAAGTCACAAAGAAGTTAATCAGTGACTTGGTAGAAGCCAGAGCAACAAGAGAACAAACCATTGAGGGCACGACAGGACAATATTATAGACAAACATCAAACGTCACCGTCCTTTTGGGCTTTAAGTAGACGTCATCATAGGGTCCACAGCCTGTCCGGTCATCGAACAATTAAAGAGGAAAGCATAGTGGCGAACTGTAGATGGGTCCACCAAGCATGCTGCGCATTGCAAAATGATAGGGTTATAACCTCTTTTGGTAAACCGTTTAACAAGTTTAACAAAGATAGAATGAAAATAATCATGATCAAAGAACTTACGAAGTTTATAAATCACGTCACCATAGAAGTCAGGTTGTGATAGTCCTTGTCGCAGAAGAGTTCTTAAATTGCTTGTATATTTTGGAAAGAAGATCAGGGTTACGGTAATAAATCCATTAGAATGAGAGTCATCATTGAAACCCTTTTATTTTTTGAATACTTATTCCTGTTGTATTGACATGTCCAAACCATCAACTGAAGTCGTTAAAAGGCTCTAATTAAACATTACTTCTTGACCACACAAGAAAAGTTGTAAAATGTCTTGTTAAAGCTTATCTGTTTAGAAGAAGTGTGTGATATAACTCGTAACTGTAAACATGTGGGGCAATTATTGAACTGAACTGACACTATTTATCTCAAAATATATAATATTTAAGAATGAACCCTTTGTAACTTTAATTGTATTGTAAATTGTACATTGTGAGCTCATAACAGTATTTCCTATTATGTTTAACCATGTTGACTACTTATAAATTATAATTATAAGGTGACTTATAGGTCCGTCGGGCCGGGTGTTTCTCTATGCATTTGTAGTATATGTTTGTTATTTCCGTACACACATGTCACTATAAAATATTTACTTTCTTACTAACTTACTTATAATAGCAACCAGATACCATTTGAAATTAGCCATACTTTCTTTTTTAAAGAAAAGTACTTTTACATGTAAACATAAGAAACAAAAACCTATTTCAAGTATATGCCTTTGTTTTGTAATTCAAGCGAACTATAATTTTCTGGAATATAAATATTTATGTAGTACAGACAAGGGTTATGCTTAAATATATTCTTTAATTTCTTAAAATAACGGAGCACTGAAACAATGGATAGGATACTTGGACTAGAATAAATAAAATGAGAAAAATAAAATCCCAACTAAATCGTAAATACATAGCAATAATATTCATTATTTTTTATAAGATCCTTTTTATGATATGCGGATGTTATCTGTGATAACTGCACAAATTATAAAAATAGATAAAATCCAAAATGAGAATTGCAACAGGAAATAATTAACTTGTATCTTTAAATAATTTGCACATAAGCGCACGACGTTCGGAATCGTAACATGAGATATAGGGTCCTATATTCTAATATAAAATGATTCATAATTTTGGCACCGCAGTAGCTTTCATAATTGGTGCCTCTACCGGTAGCTGCAGATATAGTTTTCTAAGTGAACATTATCTACAAGCAATTAACTCTCGAATACAATCTACTACCACAGATTATAAGATCTTCAGAACCCGTTAAATGTATCACTTTCCGATAGAAGGAAAATGCAAAAACTTATTACAGTCCCTAATGTTAAAAATGGATCCGTTCCAAGTTATATCTCAAACATCTTCCCGCAGCTAGTAGGAAATGTCAGTGCATACCCTCTCAGAAATAACGATAACTATGCCACTATTGCTAGGAGAACTGAAATATACACAAAATTGTTTGTTTCGTCTTCTCTTAAACTATGGAATAATCTGTCATACGAAACTCGGAAACTATATCAATTGTCAAGGGAAGACTATTAACATCCGAGTACAAAGGAACCTAAATGCTACTTAATTAATTAACTACAAAATACTACTACTTAAGTGGTCAACGATTATTTTCTGTTTTACATTCCAGAATGAGGAATTTGTGTAGTGATCTTAATAGCGATTTATACCTGAATCATTTACACGATTCACCCGTTTGCGAGTGCGGTTTTGAAGTAGAAGATGCCGAACATTATTTTTTCCAGTGTAACACTTTTTTCACATACCGGCACCAACTGTTTCAATCCACTAGCCCACTATTCTCAATATTCTATCTCTCTTTCTTTCTCTATTATGTTTTCTCTTTATATTTTATTTACTTCTTTAGCTTTTTTCTATCTCAATGTATTTGCCATTGTATTTTATTACTCTCAGCCATATACAATGTTAACTGGGAAGGGTTTAATCTAATGTTGGTAGAACTTGTTACCCAACCCATTTGTCATTATAATATTTCTATCGTATATATGTTTATATTTGCTCTATATGTAAAATATTGGCAATAAAATATGTTTAAATAAAATAAAACACAGTTAAACGATTATCCCATGACACACGTCCACTGATGTATACAACTCAGGTAACAGAAAAACAAAACAAATCCTCCTCACTCGTTTTAGAATAAATTGCAGTTCACTAAACCATCATTTGTTTCTCAAAAATATTACTGACTCTCCATTGTGCCGCTCTGGTAGTATTGAGAACAGTTTTTCTTCTGTTGTCCTGCCTATAACAGTACCCCTATCAACGTTTTGGTTGACTGTTTTTTCTGTGAATACTACATTTCCTGCTCGAGTTTTATGCCTACTTATAAATATAAACTTTGTAAGAAAACGAACTTAAAGTTCTCCGGCCATGTTTAGTTTCATGAAAATGTTTATGTAATAGAAAGAGACAGACTCTATATTTTTTGTAGCATGGTGTACTTTGTAACACTGTGACGTCATAGTGGCCGTACTCTAAATTCCAATATCTGGTAGTTGTAGTACGGTATAGCCACACCCCTTTAGTTACCCTAAATTAAACGATTTAATACTCTGCATTCATCAAAGGAAATGTCACCGACCATGCTACAAGTTTATTTAAATCGAAATCAATACGCAACGATAGATATTTACAATTCACACATTGCAATATCTGTGAAAAGCGAGAATAAGATTTTATTTGATGACCTAGAAAACTTTGAACAGGTAAATTAATCCACAGGTAAATGTATTTATCAATTATTTGGCAATAGTTGTGCAGCTATACAATTTAGATTTACCTCATTTCCCCGTGCAATCACGCATTGGTAAAAGTAATATCTACGTCATGCAAAAAAATACTTATATTTACATACAACTTAGAAGCGCTTTTTAATATATATTTCTCTCCGGGACTATCAAGAAATGTTCACATGATGTTTAAAAGTTAAATTTGTTAATTGATAATACTACAAAAAGGGTGGCCATTCATCTTTAAGAAGCATTATGCTTCCTTTCCAATCCCATTATGTGTTGTCACTGTATATATGCATAAGGTGTACATATAATTGATACAGTATGTATCAAACAAAGGATTGCATAGGAGCTGTAATTTACCATCGCTTACCTTAAATTGCCCCCAACTGTTTTGTGAATGGACAACTTGAAATGTATTTTTCTTAATAAACTATTAACATATTGCATAACCGTTAAAATGAATGCTAATGGGCTACGCAAAGTCTGATTAAGCGGAGGTTGCCGAATTTAAATGACCGAGTTTCCGAGTGGCATTAACAATGTCATGATATAGCTGGTCAACCATAAACATGAAATATGTTTGTGGATTAGGTATAAATTGTTTAGTATTTGCAGAGTTTCAATAGCGTACTGCATGTTTCTTTTTAAGATAATATATTCAAAATGAACTGCATGCGTTGGAATATCTTAAAAAACTCTGTCCCAAACGAAAGTTATTGATAAAATAACATTTTCTGCTGGGAAGAACGCGTAGTTTACATGAAGAAATCCTCTTAAAATTGTTTTATCTAAAATCAGTTTCCCTACCACCGATTTTACGGAGATTTGTATTTATTCTTCTAATATCACATTTGCTTTCCGTCAACTAAATGCTAAGGCATTCCTTTATCCGTACAAAGTACAAAAACGACATCATGTTTCTTAACGGAGCGTTTTGAATAATTCTCATATTTCAATTTTATTTATTCTTGAAAAACAAGTATATTTGGATTTAAAAGACTCGTTGGGCTCCCCCACCGCACACAGTTGACCAAATTAAAAAGTGTGTACGCTATTTAAAAAAAACTATTACATTCCAAAGAGTAGTGACTTTCTATGCCTTTATCTATTTATATTCATATATACATAATCATCTTTGTCATATTTATATTGCCTATTAATTTTAAAGGATATGGCCTGGCGGGAGTTTATTTATCTACACTGTCCCGTTCCAATGATAAGACTAAAGTTTTGTGCGCACTAGATTCTGGTTTAAACTCACAGCGAGCATTTTGACACAGATCGATCCAAGGTTGTACCCTATTGTCAACCATTTTATGTTTGTGGTGTCGCTGACTTTACTTCTATTTTTCATTGTAATTGTTTTTTTTTTTTAAATATGTGGTTTTTGGTTGACTGCGTACTATAAATGTAACAATTCCTGTTTATACCTACTTTTGCTGTCCCTAAAATTACACAGAATACGCGATTTCAAAATAGAAATAAGTGCAATATATCTGAAAGTATTCATCCAATAGATCGATGCATCTGTTATTTGCAATATAGTCAGTGCATTTACTTGATAACGCTTCATATTTTCCATAACAAACGACACTCTGTTGTCATGTAAGAGCGTTACAGATTCAATATATTCCTTTTATTACGCACAGTTACCACACAATCATGGTAGGATTTCCTATATATTAAACCATGAGCTGTGACGTCACTCTATTGTTTATACTGTGTGATTATTGTTCACGAATCAACAGTTGATTCATTTGTTCGGGATGTACACGGTCTGTGTTGAAAGAAGAAATTATATTATTCTTCTAACACAGACTGCGTAAATGGCGAACACATGAACCGTTTAAAGAGTAACGTCATACTATGGGTTTAACCAGTGGCAGATCCAGATTAAGATAAGTCGTGGTCGCAACTTGTTTCATAACTCACCTTGTCAGATTTTAGTGTATGAGGGTTTGGTGGATGCAGAGGAGGGGTGTGTGCTTGGGTTGGGTTTTGGGGCGGGGGCGTAACATTTCAAATAATTTACAACCAAACAAACAGGATGATTTGTTCACATGAATGTTCATAACTTCTCAGATTTGTGAGGTGGGGGCGCCTTATGCCCTTCCCTATATCTCCCCTATATCTGCGCATGTTAAGATAATTCAATTCAAATCACAACGTTAATCGTGTACAAGCCAACGTGAAGTGTTTTTTTGTGCATCAAAATGACTATCATTAAACAAAAGAATACCGAAAGAAATGAAGAGTTCAAGTTTTATTTACCTTTTTAATTATTAATCCAAAAAACGATGATATTGACAAATTATATAAAAATAAAAAGTCCGCAATTTTAGTCAGAGTATCACACATCAGTAACCATCTGTTCACGTCCCATTGTACTATTATCCTTTTTTTTGACACAATTTGGTACGTCTATAAGTAAAGTATGTAATTATAATAGTTTATAATTAAAGTAACTTGTGTTATCCAAGCTAATGTGAATGGCCTTTAAGAAAAAGACTAAACAAACATTGGCATAACAATCAAATACAATTGTGATGCTAGTTGTTTCCCAAGCCTGCGCGTGTAGACACTCTCGACCGTCCTTCCACCAAAGAGTTTGGGCCTCCAGAAGCCACATGCTTACCATTTACCTCGGAACAGTAAGTTACAGTAATTGTAAGTTAGTAAGTAGCATCATTAAAGTATCAATGTTCACAATTCAAATCCAATGACAATTTCTACCTTAACGGTCCATAAACATATCTGACCCCAATAATCCAGCAAAGTGTCTTGTACGAGTAGTTGCCCCACAGGGCCACATCCTCGGGGAATAGGATATCCGGGTTTCATAAAATTAAAAAACTTGGGCGTATTTTGACCTTGACCAATCCCGCCGTAGTGTTTTTAGCTCGACTATTCGTAAGAATAAGAGAGCTTTAAGCTGTGTTTGCTTATGTAATCACACCGGGCTGTCGACGTCGGCGTCCCACATCAAGGTTTGCCTGTTAAGCTGTGTTTACAAATCTATATCTCTTACATTTCTTATCAACCAAATTCGGCTATGGGCTTCCTCATAGCATTATCTTAAGGGCTGCATAAGCAATTTGGTTCCTGTAAACCATGGGCTCCCATGGTACCCAAATTCTGATATAATGTATGTGTCCCATTTGCACATTAAATTTTGCGTGTAAGCCGTGTTTACAAGTCTATATCTCTTTCATTTCTTGTCCTACCTCAACTTAATTTGGGAATTGGTTTCCTTATAGTAGGTTGTAGATGAGTGTTTGCGTAAGTAATTAATCTTCTGCAAATGCTGGGGCTCCTATGCAACCCAAATTACGATTGGCCCATAAAATGTGCAATAAAGGCAGATCAAGATTTGCATGTAAGCTCTGTATATATCTATAATTTTGGTGTTGGGATTTCTTATTGCGATTATGCATCTTATTCATACTTACCCATATTGGGGCATGGGCTCTCTCCCTCCACTTCTCCCCACCCAAGCTTCCTTTTTAGTTTTTTTTACCCTATTTCGATGTCGATTCGGTCAAGTCGTCGAAATATAGCTATGCTGCACCCACCACTACCTCCCGCACGGCCTTTCCCTCGCATCCCCCACACTTCGAAACACATTTTTTTCATATTTCTTTGTTATTTTTGGTCATTTCGTACACATATAGCTATGTACCCAACCTTCCCACACCGCACGCATCCCCATACTCGAACTCTCCTTTTTCATATTTCTTCGTTTGTTTGGTAAATTCTTACACATATAGCTATGTTGCCACTCCCCACGCCTTCCCCTCCTCCTCATACCCCACACTCGAATCCCTATATTTTTAACGTATGTTGCCCATACTTTGGTCAATTCTTACACTTATATAGCTATATTGCGCCCCACTACCTACCCAACTGAAACTCATTGTTTTTACTTATTTGTTTACATATGTTTTTTGTTGTTTGTGGTCAGTTCTACAAATATAGATATGTTGCCCACAACCCCACATCCCCCTCTCAACTCGAAACTAAATTAATATATTTCTTTACCTATTTCTGTGTTGGTTTGGTCAATTCTTACACATATAGCTATGTTCCCCCTCTCCACCGCCTCTCCTCCACCACCACACTAGAAACTCAAATTTTTTAAATTTGTTATTCATATTTCTGTGTTGATTTGGTCAATTCTTACACATATAGGCTATGTGTTTCCCCAAATCCGTCCTCCCGCCTCCTCCCATCTCGAAACTTGATTTTTGTTTTACTATTTCTATTTCTGTGTCGTTAAGATCAACTCTTACACATATAGCTATGTCCCAACCCCACCTTACCCCACACACACTCGAATCTCGATTAATTATTATTATTGTTATTTTCTGTTACATATTTCTGTTTTGTTTTGGGTCTAGGTTTTACACATATAACTAAGTTACCACCACACTTCCCGTCCCTTAACCATCTTACCCCATCATCACCACCACCCGAATGTATTTTGGTGTTTACATATATGTTGTGGTTTTGTTTGTTTATCACAGTTGAGTCATATGTTTCGCCCCCAACCCCAACCATCTCACCACCCCATCATCACCACCTAACGGAATGGTTTTTTTGTTTGTTTGTTTGTTTGCATGTATTTGTGTTATGTTTCATCATTTTATCAATTTGTTTCGCCCCCACCATCTCCTCAACCACACAATCATAACAACAAACCATAGGTTGTTTTTTTTTTTTGTTTTACATATGTCTGTGTGTGTTTGGTGTTCATCAAATCTACACCTATACCAATGATGTGGCCCCCGCCCTTCCCCCCAACCCCCCAACCCCCATTGGTTTATGGGCTCCCCTCACAGTGGAGACAGGGGAGGGAATTGTTTCATTTTATCTTCATTATTAGAATAAGTAAAATTTAATTTGAAACGCAATCATTTACATATATAACAACTATATTAAATTCAGATACATGATGAAAATCAATAATAAAAATGAAATGAGCCACAGTAATAAAATGCCAGATATCCCCGCCCCTCCCGAGTTGCCTTTCAACCAAGTTATCTGCCGCGAGGTTTCTATCACCGGCCCCTCCATCCACCCCATCCCCACAATTGTTGTTAGCCTGTTTTCTGATGGTATATACTAGTCTATATATTTTATTACTCGACTGAAAAATTCGAATATCCGACAGGCTCTTGTTTTAATTGTTTTTTGGCGCTGGTTAGATTGTCTCGCCTTTATTGTCTGTGACTGTGGTTTCGGAATCTACAGTTCCTGAAAAATATATAGATTTAAACATTTTAGGAAAGTATTTTTGTGTTTGTGAAACTAGTTCATTGTGTATATATTTACACGCAAATTTGCTGTCAAACGCTGAGCTACATCCTAAAAAATAGTTAAAGAGTAACAGGTATAATAAGATGAGGTGTTAACATTCAACGTAATAATTAAAACTATTACTCATATAGTAGTTGAACGTTATATTCATTAATTGTTCTGCGTCACGAAGAAATAGTCATCTGTGTATCACAAACTGCTGCGCAGCTCTATTAACGCTTATGATAATACACTTAAAGGAGTACATCTATGTTTTCTAGTAATTATCTTAAATTGATTAAAATGTTCCAATTCATGATAAAAACACTTATATCCATCAAAATATGTTGAGTTCGAACCATATTGTTAATGTATAAACTTCGAATACACCATATAGCTAGGACGGAATCGGCAGTAAAATGCTGAGAATTAACCCTGGTGCGTAACCTAGGATTAACACGTATTACGGTACAGATGAATTTTCCTTGTAACTAAGGGTCTGTTTTGAGGATCATTCTTATGTTAAGGCACTTAAAATAGAAAATTATCATTATTTGTCAATTTTAAGTCGGTCCCCTAGACCCCTTGAAAACCTGATGTACTCCCTTAAACTCGAAAGGAATTTTTAATGGTCTCTCACCGTGAAGGATACAAAGAATGTAGCATATCAACTGTTTGTTATCATCATGATCTGGGTCGTTACCGTTTTGTATAGTATGTTAGAGTGTTAGTCGCCGCTTGTTTAAGTAAGAGAAACCACTCACAACTGTAGATTCGTGAATAAAATAATTTTTGTCACGAATCTACAGCTGTGAGTGGGTTCTCCATTATATAACCTATACGTCGTAGTGGCTGGCTGTAGACGTTTCTTAGTGAAACATTGTTCCAAGCGAATATATACTCAGTGTGTAAAAGAGAAAGTGACACTGGAGTTCTATTTGATTTAAGTGTAGTAAAGTGTTTGTTAGGAATTATATTGACATATTCCTAATATGAGTTTGCATGGTTGGGTACCATAGTTGTTTATCATGTCCATTGCAATAATCATGTTGTCAGTTGTGTTGTTTCAATTAGGTCGATTCTTTAAGGATGGTTCTTGAGTTGATAGAGGATTGTGTGAAGTATAAAGTGTTCATAGAGTCCAGTTTCTTTGCTACTAGGTAAATAAACACAATGTCTAAATAAGTTGACATAGAACTGTGAATATCATTATGTGCTGGGGTTTGAGGCATTGTAATGTAGGATGTAAGGTTAGCAGCAGTTCAAGAGCAATTAAGTCATTTATCTTTGAGTGTCATGAATTACTACTACATACATATAAAAATATGGCTTTGATGTCATTGAATTCCTTTGAACGTGTGTTTTCAGCGCGCACGTGATATGTACTGACAAAATCTGCTTATAAATTAGCTTGTATGCACGAGCAGAGTGGGATATTTTTAAATTCGTTTTTTTATAGTTCACTGATAACCTAATGTTTAAACATCAGTTGTATTCGCCACTCTTTCTCAAATCTAACGTTACGATAGCTTAGATAGTTACCATTATAATTCTTGTACTCGTTTATGATATACGTATTGTCTCTGATATATCCTTGTCAGTCTGACGGTGTGTGTCATGACCTGAATATTATAAAAGCACTATGATGTTGACTTATGCTGGGATAACGTGTACCTCGTGTTAGATGTGTATTTGGCGTTTAGGTTATTTTTATATGTTGAATTATAGTAATTGAATTTAGCATGGAACATGGCTGTTTCAGATTATGAGTGACAATATGTGTCTGAGGGTTTAGTTTTACGAAATTACTGCTAGTTTTAAGGTAGTATGGTAACTCGTAGTTCTTTTATAGATTGTATTTGGGTAGTTGAATCATATGTTTTACAGGTCTGTGAGATCAGGTGTAATGTGTATAGGGTGAGTGTATATTGGTGTTTGGTGTTGTTGAGATTTTGTACACGTGTCATTGACAGTTTATGATAGTTATGATAAGTTGTTATGTGGATTGACATCGTTGTTATTTGTGTTTAAGTGGTGTATGGTATATGGATTTGGGGGTTTGTATATGGTGTTGGGAGGAGGAACTGGGGAGTTTGGTGGATTTGGTTTGTATTTGGTTTATAGAGGGGTGATTGGATTGTGGGAGTGATGTGGTGTGTGGTTGAAGTTGTAATTGTGTATTGTTGTGTGTTTGTTGAATTGGTTGGTTTAGTGGTTTTGGGGTTTGTATGATTAATTGTGATTGTGTGGTTTGAGTATGAGTGGAGTTTGAGTTTAGTGTGTGATTATTTGAATATGAGTGGTTTTTAGGTTAGATTTTGTGGTGTTATTGTTTGTGGGGGGTGTGGTTGTTTTAGGTTAATTTGTTAATGTTATAGTTGATGGGGGTGTTGGTATTGTTTTAGGGGATTATTTATGTTTTTATTATTGTGTTGTATTAGGGGTGTGTATTGTAGGGTTGTGGTTAATGTTAGGTGAGTGTTTATTTTTGGTTAGTGGGGTGTGTGGGGGTGTGGTTTGTTTGTTGTTGTTTGGGGGTGTTGGGGGGTGTGGGTGGATTTGTTTAGATGTTGTGTGGGTGGTGTGTGGTTTTGGGGTTGTGTGATTGTTATGGGAAGTATTGGTGGGGTGGGGGTGTGTTAGGGTGGATGGGTTAGGGTGTGGTTGGGGGATGGTGTGTATTTGGTTTTAGAGTTTGGGGGGGGGATTTGGTGGGAAAGTTTTTGTTGGTGGGAGTATTTGTGTATTAAGGGGGGTAGGATATGAGATTGTTGGGTTGGTGAATTGTTGGATGATAGGGGGTTAGGGTGTGTGGGATGTGTAGTGGAGAAGTGGGGGGTGGTTGTTGGGATGGAGGGGAGGGTGGGTATAGGAAAGGTGGTTGGGGTTGTATGGTTGGTTTAGGGTATGAGGAGGGAGTATGTTGTGGGGGGGGGTAGTTTGTTGTTTTGTGGGGGTGTGTTTTGTGGGTTGGTGGGGGGGGGGGGTTAAGTGTTAAGTGGGTTTTAAATATGTTAGGGGGGGGGTAATAGTAAGGGAATTGAGTGAAAGTGGGGGATTAAAGGGGGGGGGTGGGTGGGGGTGGTGGGGGGTGGGGTGGATGAGGGTTGGGTGTGGGGGGTGGAGGGGTGGGTGGTGTTAGATTGTGATATTATTATTATTAGGTGTTTGTTTTGGTGTAGTGGAGTGTGTATGATTTGTTATTTGTTTTTGGGTTTGTGTTGTTTTGTAATTTGTATGAAATTTATATTTTGGGGTTATTGTTGAGTAGTAAGGGGTTTGGGAGGTTTTTTTGAAGTGTGGGGGGTTTAGTGGAGTGGGGATATATTTAGAGTAGAGTTGTTAAGTGGGGATGATTTGTGGGAGGTGGGTGTTTATTTTGTGTGGAGTATTATTGGGGATAGGGGTAGAGTAGGTGATGGGAATTGGGTTTAGGTATGGGGTTTGTTTGTATTTAAAAAATGGTTAGTGGAGAGTTAATTATTGATATGGTGTATTGTGTTGTTTTAGGGTGGTTGTTGTGTTATGGTGGGTGGTTGTGGTTGGGGGAGTTTGGAGGGAGTGGGGGGAGTTGTGTGTGGGGAAGGTTTGTTGTTGGGTTATTTGGGAGTGGGTGGTTGGGTGGTGTGATGGGTTTAGGATTGATTGGGATTGTTGATTAGGGGGTTGATTAAGTTAAAGAGGTATTGGGGTGGTGGGTGTTGGATATGGGGAGTTGTGATAGTGGGTTGGGAGGGAGGGGGTATTATTGTGTTTATGGGAGATTGTGGAGGAGTTTTTATTTAGAAGTTTAGTGGGATATGGAGGGGGGTGAGTGTGTGGTAGGGGGAGTGTGATGTAGGGGTTGTTGTTATGGGGGGGAGTTTTGTGGGGGGTGGTGGGGGGTGGGGTTAGGGGTGGAAGGGTTGGTGTTTTAGTGAGGAGTGGGAGTGGGGGTGGGGGGGTGGTAGGGGGTTTGTTATTTATGTTGTGGGGTGGTGTATGTGTTGGTTAGGGGAGGGTATTGTGGGAGGGGAGGAGATTAGTAATGGGGGTGTGGGAAATGTATTTTGTATGTGAGTATAATGGTGTTTGGGGGGAGGAGGGTGGTTTTAGGGGTTTAGGGAATGATAGGGTTTATGTGTTGGGTTGATGGGGTTGTGGTGTTTGTGAGTTATTTTGAATGTGGGATTTGGTGTTTTGTGGTTGATGTGGTATGGTGTTATTTGGATAGGGAGATAATTGGAAGTTTATTTGGTGAGATTAAATGGAAATGGGAATTTGATTTGGGTGTATAGTGGGGTAGGTGTGGGGGAGGGGTTTAGATGTGTATTTGTGGGAGTGATGGGGTGGAGGGTGGTGGTATAGAGGAGTTTGGGTTTTTTGTTTGGATGGGGTAAAATTAAATGTGGAAATATGGTTAAAGTGATTTGTGTAGGGGGGGTGTAATATGATGTTATGGGTTGGGTGTTTTGTGTAGTGGGAGGTAGGGTGAAGGTTTTAGGATGGTGGGAAGGTGTTTAGTTGAAAATTTATGTGGATTGTAGGTGTGGGTTTATAATGGGAAGGAGTTTGGTTGGTTAGGTGTTGGATTATGTGTTTTTGTTAGTTTAGATTTGTATGGGTGAGAGTGGGTATGGAAAGGATTTGGATTAATGAGTGGAGGGGTGTGTGTGGATGGTATATAAGGGAGGTAGGGTATTGTGTGGATTTATTTGTGTGTGGGTTTAGTGGGTATTGTTTGGTGTTTGGGTTTAGGGTGTTAGTGGAGGGGTTAGGGTGTTGGTTGTTGTTTTGGGAGTTGTATTAGTGTTGGGTTTGAGTTGATGGTTTGTGTTATAGAAAAAAAAAGAATGTAATTATCACACTGGTGATGTATTGATGGCGAGTGTTTATAGCAGATTTGTCTGTAAGAGGTTGCGATAGGAGATGGTTTTATTATAGGTTATTTGGAATTAAATGACTCATTAGATTTTTTTGGGTGTTGGTGTGGTGTTGTTGTATGGTATTGTATAGGTTTATTGTTGAAGTGTGAGTTAGAGTTAAGTAATTAAATGACTTAAACCAGTACATATGATATATGTTGTGTTGATATGGAGTGATTGAGGTTGGGTGTATGGTAGGGTAGTTTGTATAAGGAAGTGGTGATTTTGTAATTTATAGTGTAGACTCGTCATCCTCTTTATAACGACGAATCGCTTAAAGATGTTCGACCTAGTGTGATTAATTGAATTGTATTGGAAGTGGAGTTGATATGTATGTTGTATATGTTTATGAGTGTGTCAATATATTGGAATTGTGTCATTTAATTCTAGAATACACTTTATTAAGTTTATTCTAATAGAACTCATGTGGTACTACTTTCTTATACACTGAGTATATTTTCGATTGGAAATGTGTCTCTATGAATAGTTACGATGGATAGAGGTATTGAGGTTGTAGTGTTATGGTGAAACTGAAGTTGTAGTTTCGTGTGATAAGGGTATTGATTTTCAAGTAATGTAGGTTGTGAGTTGGTTTTTTACTTAAACCATTGCGCGCGACTAATACTTAACATATCTTACTTAGAGGTTTACGTACTAGATCATAGTTGATAAGAAAGTTGTTATGTACTTATTTGTTTTCCTTTTCGGTGAGGAGCATTAATATTCTGTTCGATTTAATGAGGAGTATTCAGGTAGGTTGCATAGGGTCTTAGGGGGTCCGACTTAATTTGACAATTTATGTATTTTATTAATGGGCTTTATCTTTGTTTGATCTTAATTTTACACATTGAGTTATAAATGGAAATTTCATCATGTACTGTTATAAGTGTTATCCTAGGTTACGCACTCAGGGTTATTTTCAGGCTTTTTATGCCCGTTCGTCCTAGCTATATGGGTGTATTTCGAAGTTTATACCTTTAACAATTGTTCGAAGTTATTAGTTTTGGGTGGATATAAGTGTTTTATCATTGAATTGGATCAGTTTTATTATTTAGATATTTCTAGAGAAAATTATGATGTATTCCTTTAAGTGGTGTTAATAAGGCGTTAATAGAGCTGCGCCAGCGTTGTGATACACATGACTAGTTTTCGTGACGCAGACAAGTAATGAATATAACGTTCAACTATAGTATGGAGTAAGTCTTGTATTTATTTAAGTTGAATGTTAACATCATCTTTTAGTTATACTGTTATCTTTAGACATATTTTTGGAGTGTAGCTCAGCGTTTGGACAGGCAATTTGTAGTGTAAATAGTTTACTTATTGAATGTATTTCAATCCTAAAAAGTACTTTCCCTAAAATGTTTAATCGTAGTAGTATTGTGTTGATGTGTCGTGGTGTGGTAGATTCTCCGAAACCACAGTCACAGACAATATAAAGGCGAGACAATCACTACCATGCGCCAAAAAACAATTTAAAACATGAGCTGTCGAGGTATTTCGATTTTTCAGTGAGTTATAAAAATATATAGACAGTTATATACCATCCAGAAAACTAGTCTAAAAATGATGTGGGATTGGGGGGTGGTGGGGGGCGGTGATAGAATCGGGAGAGTAACTTGGTTGAAGTAGGCAACTCGGAGGGCGGGGATATCTGACAATTTTTTTACTGTGGCTCATTTTCATTTTTTTGTTTGTGTTTTCATTCTTGTTTCTGAATTTATATAAGTTGTTTTATATGTAAATGATTGAGTTACAAATTAAATTTTACTATTCTAATAATGGACAGATAAAATGAAAACAATTCCCCTCCCCTGTCCTCCATGTGAGGGGGAGCCCATAAACCAATGGGGGTTGGGGGGGTTGGGGGGGGCAGGGCTGGGGCCCATCATTGTATAGGTGTAGATTTTGATGAACAAAACAACAGCAGGACATATGTAAAAAAAAAAAAAAAAATATACCTTGGTGTTTGTTGTTATGATTGTGTGGTTGAGGGAGGTGGGGTTGGGGGCGAAACAAATTGATAAAATGATGAAACATAACAACAAATACAGTGCTAATACAAACAAACAAAAAAAACATTCGTTTGGTGGTGTATGATGGGTGTGGTGAGATGGGTTGGGGTTGGGGGGCGAAACATATTGATCAACTGTGATAAAACAAAACAACACACATATATGTTAAACAAAATACATTCGGGTGGTGGGTGATGATTGGTGGTATGATGGGTTTTAGGGGACGGGAAGTGTGGGGTAACATAGTTATATTGTAAAACTAGACCAAAACAAAACAGAAATATGTAAAGAAATAAAATAATATATAATTAAGTCGAGGGTTTCGAGTGTGTGTGGGGTAAGGTGGGGTGGGGACATAGCTATATTGTGTATGAGTTGATCTTAACGACACAGAAATAGAAATAGTAATAAACAAAAATTCAAGTTTCGAGTGGGGAGGGAGGGCGGGTGAGGACGGATTGGGGGGAAAACATAGCTATATGTGTTAAGAATTGACCAAATCAACACAGAAATATGAATAACAAATTTAAAATTTGAGTTTCTAGTGTGGGGTGGTGGGGGAGAAGGCGGTGGGGAGGGGGGAAACATAGCTATAGTGTGTAGAGAATTGACCAAACCAACACAGTAAATAGGTAAAGAAATATATTAATTTAGTTTCGAGTTGGAGAGGGGTGGGATTGTGGGGTTGTGGTGGCAACATATCTATATTTGTAGAAACTGACCAAAACAACATAAATAATATGTAAAACAAATAAGTAAAAAAATGAGTTTTCCAGTTGGGTAGGTGGGGGTGCAATATAGGGCTATATATGTGTAATGAATTGGACCAAAGTATGGGCAACATAGTTAAAAATATAGGGTTTCGAGTGTGGGGTATGAGGAGGAGGGGGGAAGGCGTGGGGGAGTGGCAACATAGCTATATGTGTAAGAAGTTACCAAAACAACGAAGAAATATGAAAAAGGAGAGTTTCGAGTATGGGGGGATGCGTGCGGGGGGTGGGAATGTTGGGTACATAGCTATATGTGTAGAAAATGACCAAAAATAACAAAGAAATATGAAAAAATGTGTTTCGAGTGTGGGGGATGCGAGTGGAAAGGCGTGGGAGGGTGTGGTGGGTGCAGCATAGCTATAGTTTCGACGATTGACCGAATCGACTTCGAAATAGGTAAAAAAATTAAAAAGGAGTTGGTGTGGGGAGAAGTGGAGGGAGAGAGCCCAGGATGGCCCCAATTTGGTAAGGTATGAATAAGGATGCATAATGCTATAAGGAGAAATCCCAACCAAAATTATAGATATATACAAGGAGCTTACATGCTAATTCTTGATCTGCCTTTATTGCACATTTGTATGGGCCATCGTAATTTGGGTTGCATAGGAGCCAGCATTTGCAGAAGATTTAATTACTTACGCAAACACTCATTACAACATACTATAAGGAAACCAATTCCCAAATTAAGTTGAGGTAGGGACAAGAAATGAAAGATGTATATAGACTTGTAAACACGAGCTTTACACGCAAAATTTAATGTGAAATGGGACACATACATTATATCAGAATTTGGGTTCCATGGGAGCCCATTGGGTTTACAGGGAACCAAATTGCTTATGCAGCCCTTAAGATAATGCTATGAGGAAGCACATAGCCGAATTTGGTTGATAAGAAATGTAAGAGATATAGATTTGAAACACAGCTTACAGGCAAACCTTGATGTGGGACGCCGACGTCGACGCCGGTGTGATTACATAAGCAAACACAGCTTAAAGCTCTCTTATTCTTCGAATAGTCGAGCTAAAAACACTACGGGCGGATTGGTCAAGGTCAAAATACGCCAAGTTTTTTAATTTTATGAAACCCGGATATCTATTTCCCGAGGGATGTGGCCCTGTGGGGCAACTACTCGTACAAGACACTTTGCTGGATTATATGGGGGTCAGATATGTGTTATGGGGACCGTTAAGGGTAGAAATTGTCATTGGATTTGAAGTGTGAACATTGATACTTTAATTGATGCTACTTACTAACTTACTTACTGTAACTTACTGTTCCGAGGTAAATGTAAGCATGTGGGCTTTTGGAGGGCCCAACTCTTTGGTGGAAGGACGGGTCGAGAGTGTCTACCGCGCAGGTCTTGGGGAAACAACTAGCATCAAATTGTATTTGATTGTTATGCCAATGTTTGTTTAGTCTTTTCTTAAAGGCATTTCACATTAGCTTGGATAACACAAGTTACTTTAATTATATACTATTATAATTACATACTTTACTTATAGACGTACCAAATTGGTGTCAAGAAAATAAGGATAATAGTACAATGGGGACGTGGAAACAGATGGTTACTGATGTGTGAGTACTTGACTAAAATTGCGGACTTTTTATTTTATTTAATTTGTCAATATCTTCGGTTTTTTTGGATTAATAATTAAAAAGGTAAAGTAAAACTTGAACTCTTCATTCTTTCGGTATTCTTTTGTTTAATGATAGTCATTTTGATGCAAAAAAAACACTTCACGTTGGCTTGTACACGATTAACGTTGTGATTTGAATTGAATTATCTTAACATTGCGCAGATATAGGGGAGATATAGTGAAGGGCATAAGGCGCCCCCACCCTCAAATCTGAGAAGTTATGATACATTCATGTGAAAATCATCCTGTTTGTTTGGTTGTAAATTATTTTGAAATGTTTCGCCCCGCCCATAAACCAACCCAAGGGCACACACCCCTCCTCTGCATCCACCAAACCCTCATACACTAAAATCTGACAAGGTGAGGTTATGAAAACAAGTTGCGGACCACGACTTATCTTAATCTGGATCTGCCACTGGTTATAACCATAGGTATGACGTTACGTCTTTAAATCGGTTCATGTGTTCGCCATTTACGCAGTCTGTGTTAGAAGAATAATATAATTTCTTCTTTCAAACACAGACCAGTGTACATCCCGAACAAATGAATCAACTGTTGATTCGTGAACAATAATCCACAGTTATAACAATAGAGGTGACGTCACAGCTATGGTTTAATATATAGGAAATCCTAACCATGATTGTTGTGGTAACTGTGCGTAATAAAAGGAATATATTGAATCTGTAACGCTCTTACATGACAACAGAGTGTCGTTTGGTTATGGAAAATATTGAAGCGTTATCAAGTAAATGCAGCTGACTATATTGCAAATAACAGATGCATCGATCTATTGGATGAATACTTCAGATATATTGCACTTATTTCTATTTTGAAATCGCGTATTCTGTGTAATTTTAGGGAGAGACAGGCAATAAGTAGGTATATAACAGGAATTGTTACATTTATAGTACGCAGTCAACACAAAACCACATTTTAAATAAAAAAAAACAATTACAATGATAAATAGAAGTAAAGTCCAGCGACACCACAAACTTTAAGATGGTTGACAATAGGGTACAACCTTGGATCGATCTGGTGTCAAAATGGCCGCTGTGAGTTTAAACCAGAATCTAGTGCGCACAAAAACTTTAGTCTTATCATTGGAACGGGACAGTGTAGATTATATAATCTCCCGCCAGGGCCATATCCTTTAAAATTAATAGGGCAATATAAATATAGACAAAGATGAGTTATGTATATATGAGAGTATAAATAGATAAAGGCATAGAAAGTCACTACTCTTTGGAATGTAATAGTTTTTTTTAAATAGCGTACACACTTTTTAATTTGTGTCAACTGTGTGCGGTGGGGGGAGCCAACGAGTCTTTTAAATCCAAATATACTTGTTTTTCAAGAATAAATAAAATTGAAATATGAGAATTATTCAAACGCTCCGTTAAGAAACAATGATGTCGTTTTTGTACTTTGTACGGATAAAGGAATGCCTTAGCATTTAGTTGACCGGAAAGCAAATGTGATATTAGGAAGAATAAATACAAATCTCCGTAAAATCGGTGGTAGGTGAAACTGATTTTAGATAAAACAATTTTAAGAGGATTTCTTCATGTAAACTACGCGTTCTTCCCAGCAGAAAATGTATTTTATCAATAACTTTCGTGTTGGGACAGAGTTTTTTAAGATATTCCAACGCATGCAGTTCATTTTGAATATATTATCTTAAAAAGAAACGATGCAGTACGCTATTGAAACTCTGCAAATACTAAACAATTTATACTAATCCACAACATATTTCATGTTTTATGGTTGACCAGCTATATCATGACATTGTTAATGCACTCGGAAACTCGGTCATTTAAATTCGGCAACCTCCGCTTAATCGAGACTTTGCGTAGCCCATTTAGCATTCATTTTAACGGTTATGCAATATGTTAATAGTTTATTAAGAAAAATACATTTCAAGTTGTCCATTCACAAAACAGTTGGGGGGCAATTTTATGTAAGCGATGGTAAATTACAGCTCCTATGCAATCCTTTGTTTTGATACATACTGTATCAATTATATGTACACCTTATGCATATATACAGTGACAACGACATAATGGGATTGGGAAAGGAAGCATAATGCTTCTTAAAGATGAATGGCCACTCCTTTTTGTAGTATTATCAATTAACAAAATTTAACTTTTAAACATCATGTGAACATTTCTTGATATGTCCCGAGAGAAATATATATTAAAAAGCGCTTCTAAGTTGTATGTAAATATAAGTATTTTTTTGCATGACGTAGATATTACTTTTACCAATGCGTGATTGCACGGGGAAATGAGGTAAATCTAATTGTATAGCTGCACAACTATTGCCAAATAATTGATAAATACATTTACCTGTGGATTAATTTACCTGTTCAAAGTTTGTCTAGGTCATCAAATAAAATCTTATTCTCGCTTTTCACAGATATTGCAATTGTGTGAATTGTAAATATCTATCGTTGCGTTATTGATTTCGAGATTTAAATAAACTTGTAGCATGGTCGGTGACATTTCCTTTGATGATGCAGAGTATTAAATCGTTTAATTTAGGGGTAACTAAAGGGGTGTGGCTATAGCCGTAGCTACAACTACCAGATATTGGAATTTAGAGGTACGGCCACTATGACGTCACAGTGTTACAAAGTACACCATGCTACAAAAAATATAGAGTCTGTCTCTTTCTATTACATAAACATTTTCAATGAAACTAAACATTGGCCGGAGAACTTTAAGTTCGTTTTCTTACAAAGTTTATATTTATAAGTAGGCATAAAACTCGAGCAGGAATTGTAGTATTCACAGAAAAAACAGTCAACCAAAACGTTGATAGGGGTACTGTTTATAGGCAGACAACAGAAGAAAAACTGTTCTCAATACTACCAGAGCGGCACAATGGAGAGTCAGTAATATTTTGAGAAACAAATGATGGTTTAGTGAACTGCAATTTATTCTAAAAACGAGTGAGGGAGGATTTGTTTTGTTTTCTGTTACCTGAGTTGTATACATCAGTGGACGTGTGTCATGGATAATCGTTTAACTGTGTTTTATTTTATTTAAACATATTTTTATTGCCAATATTTTACATATAGAGCAAATATAAACATATAGTACGATAGAAATATTTATAATGACAAATGTGGTGGTAACAAGTTCTACCAACATTAGATAAACCCTTCCCAGTTAACATTGTATTATGCTGAGAGTAATAAAATACAATGGCAAATACATTGAGATAGAAAAAAGCTAGAAGAAGTAAATAAAATATAAAGAGAAAACATAATAGAGAAAGAAAGAGAGATAGAATTATTGAGAATAGTGGGCTAGGTGGATTGAAACAGTTGGTGCCGGTATGTGAAAAAAGTGTGACACTGGAAAAAATA
>JAWPHD010012443.1:0-75805 GCA_037043455.1 Cyrtodaria siliqua | reverse complement strand
TTAAAGTCCTTTTAAACCGAAATGTGTTCCGCGTTTCAAAACGGTAAGGCTGATCAAGAACTATGCTAACCGAGCGTTAAGTCAAAATTTCAAATCTCTCTGAATTTCCGATAAATTACTATTTCTACCAGAAATTGAGCATGTGAAAACATTATGTTAAGACGAAAGGCAAATTTGTTTTTTTTAGTAGTACAAAGCATATTTTTATGAGAAAATATACTTTGCACGTTTACACTAACCAATCTTTGAACAACTGGGTCATGTTTTATAAATCAATAATTTCTCGAATGCAAGTAAGCACGTATTTAAAAGGACACAGAACAATCTTGAAGTATTTATTAACTGTCACAGTAAATTAGCACATCTTTTATGGATCTTGAATAGTTTTAATTTTAAACCTTTCTGCATATAATTAAATGGAAGGTAATACAATCCGAAGATTTCCATTTGTCTTCATGATTCTGCAACGTTTTTAAATATGTTATTGGTGCAAAAAATTAACAGTTAGTAGTATGAAAACCATCTTGCTTTTACCTTTTGCAAATATACAATGTATATTATTAACAACGATTTTTAAACATGCAAGGTATGTAAAAAAAAATAACGTGACACCGTAAGTTAAAACAAACAAACACGAATTGCCAATTTATTTAAAAGGGCTCTGAAAAACTTGAAAATATATAAATGTCATAACAAATAAAGGCGATATGACCTATTAAAAATTTGCAAAGAACATAAATGGAGGCAGCCATCTTGGAACGCTGACGTCATCGCGCCTTTTTTTACCATGTATAGCATATTGACAAAATACATTTTAAAGCAAAGAAAATCATTGCAAATTGATTAAAATAAATATACAGAGTAAAATGTATAACTTGTATGCTTATTTTTCATTGTAGTGATTTTCTTTGCTTTAAAAGACATTTTGTCAATATACCATATATGGTAAAAAGGTGCGATGACGTCATCTTTCCAAGATGGCCGCCTTTCTTTGCAAATTTTCAATAGGTCATAACTCCTTTATTTTTTACGGTATTTTGATAATTCTTTCCACTTTTTTCATGTTTTTTCTGCCTTTAAAATAAACATTGTTTGACAATAGTGCATCAACCCCTTTAATTGTTGGTGTTAACATGTATTGCCATAATACAAAATATCGGAAAGATAAGTAAGAGGACATCTCAATACATACATTAAATAGGATCTAAACAATATATTTATGATTTGGCAACGTTTTTACAATTAAAGTATTCCTTTCCGATATTTACTACAATCAGAAGTATGGATTTTTTGATATGTTTTTTGGGTATTATATGTCATTCCCTGTACAGTGTGTACACACGTCGTCAACAAATCACGCTATGCTATAACATGCAAACATGAATATTATATAAATAAAGTAATATCATTAGTATCAAGGACATCAACACCAGCATGCATACATAATATATAATGGCAAAAAAATAACTACACAAAACACTAAAGGCGAACTAATGCTTAGAGTCTCTTGCTCTCTATTTTTGAGTTAGAGACATTCCTACTGGTTTGGTTTTACATACTATACTAGTCAAAACTCCTAAGTACCCACCTAAGAATATGTCGATACTATTATCATCGTTTTGTGTATTTCACGTTTGATTAGAGATACGGTTGAACTACAAAATAACGAGTTTAAATTGTCTGCTCTGATTGCATGAACACATTTTAAAACTTTCAAGTCAACGTGCTTTGTTAGAAATAAATTATAAAAAATACAACTGGGTACATATGATTTTGTTAATTATCTTCGAATTAGTGCTTCTTTCGATGTTCCTAATTCTAAAATATGCCCATTAAAATTATTTTTACATCATGTTTTACTGGTATTACCACTACAAATGCGTTTGCAATAGAATTTTTCGAAACATTCAGTTAACGCTGAATTACAGTTACATGCATTTCAAACAATATTCAATTAAAAAGGGAGGTACTTTAGGATTATCCATATTTCATTTCATGATAGACCGAACATCTGCAATAAATGGGTAACACTTTTATAGTTTTTTTTTATATTATATCCTACTAATTTTAAGAAGCTTATATCTTTATGCGGACTTCGATTTATGGTATGTGTTTTTTCAGCACATTTCATATTTTCATATATAGGGAAGGTAACTCTCAAAAGATGTAACCATTTTTAAACAAAATACAAAACTTTTAGTCAAAACAAAATACGTTTCACTCAACTATTCTAAAATATATTTCACACAAGAAAATAAGATACACAAGTGAGTAATTAGGAATGTTGTCCAGTGTATACATCTTCATTTGATAATACTTTACATCCAAACTATACACATGGGTACATTTAAAGACATTTACATCTGCCTTCTCACATATATTCTGGGATTCAATATAAATACAAAAAATATAACTTTTAAAAATAAAAATGCTGTTCTCAAATGTACTCTTCCACAACAAAAAATACATTGACCACTGTCACCAGCCATCTAGTCTGACATGACCTTTAAATCTCCTTTAGGGGAGAAGACGGAAAACTGGAAACGAATTTAGTAATATTCTAAAAAACAACAACAGAAGCTTAAGCATTTACTTGGTTGTGAAGGTTTGACCTCGAATATGTAAAGGCTGGTGAATGTAGCTTCCATGAGGTTAAAAAAACACGGGTAAATGCTAAGGTCATTGCGTACATTCACACACATAGCCAGCTGTATTTTGTCATATCATGGTACTTGTTCTGAAAGACACGTGGTGTTAGGGTTATAAAGCATGTCCGTTGCCTTCAGGTTTATAATTTAAATGCCCTTTTCTATATATACAGAGTCAACAAAGAAAGTGTGCACTCAATTACATTAATTTGCAGGAACTATACAGATTCGACGACTGTTATTGTCTACCTCGTAGTTGTTTTCGCTTAGTTGTGTTACTTAGTCCTGGTTTTTGATCTCCTTTGAGTTTGTCATTGTCCTTAATACTTAAACATTTAAAACCAAAGTGCATTGCAAGGAGTCATAATGCATGCAGATATAGAGAGACAACAGTAAAAACTAAGGTGAACCAAATGTGTGATTTTCGTGTGAGAAAACACTATGTAAGCTGTAAAGTGCACACTTGCTATTTTGATGAGGTTTATAATACTTGCTTTGTATGAGTATTAGGTGATACAAAGCAATCTTTTCTTAAAAGAAATGCTTCTAAAAATCAAAAATCGGAAATAAATTGTTTTGACTGAAGGCTAAATGAGTATAAGTTTACAGGTTGCGGTATACTAATTGCTTTTCCAAAGGCCACAATACAAGCTTTTCCGAAGATAAAACATAAAAATGAACATAAAAATTCAAAAAGATGTGTATTATTTTCAAGGTAAGTCCAATGTGCTAAAAGTCAAAATTCAGCATGTTTCCCCTACAGAAGTTTCCATGGGTGCCGCCATATTTCTTTACATGCATATCCGCAGTAAAGATTTAGCTGTTTTTGAGTGGGGGTTAATCTCACTATGTCATGTTTAAAAAATATATTCATTTTAATGAATGTTATTTATTAATTATTTAAAATGTATTTTGAAGCATTTATCTGGCATAATTTAATTGTTGTGACCTTTCACTTCTGACTCCGGTCAAGCCCATGCTATATTTAGAATACCGCAACCTACAAGGCCAAAATACACTTTTATTAGAAATTACAAAATACTAAAATTAACACATATTTGTTTAATAAAATACGTTCTGAACATAGAAGATTTATAATCAAAATATATATAAAATACAAGTAATTTGATTTTCAGTCTATTATATACAAAAAGCCAGAATAGTAATTACATTTAGCCAGAATAATAATTCAAAAGAACAACACTCTTCCCCAATCAAATGCATTGATAAGGTGACAACTTTTTTTGTGGGCGATGGTATTTTAGGTTTTCAAATATCCTCGTTCTCTCGCATTTTTACAACAACGGCCTTTTATTACTTATAGCAAAAAGTATAGCAAAAAGTATTTGCATCCATCAGCCACAATCGACAATAAAAAATATCAACCAGTAAATCCAAGAACAAGGCATATATAGTTCGCCATAATGTACTCTGCATTGTTTTCCGACAGTACACCTGTTTTTCCCGTGTACTCGTATTTCGTGCATAACCTGTATTGACGATGACGCCACGAGTAAGCGTCGGTCGCAGTTCGAAGCAGTGTTGTTAAATCTTTGGTGGTGGCCGCAGTTCGAAGCATTGTTGTAAATACAGGTAAGTTGTCTTTTCGGCCGCAGTTCTTGGCTGCATGCACCGTCTAAGCAGAGTTGTAAATACAGGTAAGTTGTCTTTGATGGCCGCAGTTCTTGGCTGCACATGCCATTTGTGTCAACGCCTTATTGCGTATCTGTAACAAAATTGTCGTACAAGTGACTATATTCTAACGTTAAAAACATTAACTGACAAAGCAGTTAAATCATCAACCTATTTGTTTGCATGTCTCATAGGTCTGAATAAAGCGTTTGACACAGTTTCCATCATTTGAAAGTTTTTTCTATAAAGGGCTGGCGTGGCGCAGTCGGTAGCGCGGCGGATTTGTAACCGGAGGCCCCGGGTTCAATCCTCCGTGGTGCCACTGAATTTCGTCGGTGTGTAAGATCCTTAGCCTCGTCCGTCGGATGGGGACGTAAACCGGGCGGTCCCGTCTATCCTCCGAGCACGTTAAAGAACCATAGGAATCTATTCGATAATAAGAGTAGGGTACCCGGATTCCTATGTATCCTTCCGCTCTCTCTGGGGCGGCTCTAAATAACCTATACTGTGTTGATGAGCCGTTAAACAATATTCAGTTATAAAGGGATCCATTTTGAACGTTATTTAAGATATGTGTCTTAGTTTATCTTGTTTTGTAAAGGTTCAAAGTAATTCATTCATTACCAGTACTGGAGTAAAACAAGGTTGCGTTCTAAACAGTCAAACACTTTTTCATTACACTTAAATGACCTCTGTGAATTGTTTGATGATACTTGTATAAAGTGTCAATAGATGATTTAAAATGTATCATGCTTGATATATGCAGAGGATATTGTTTTACTGTCGAAGAGTGAAAGAGGCTTTTATAATTCTTTGGATAAATTCTAGTAATTTTGTTGCAATTGAACTTATCAGTTAATATCAACAAGATTAAAACATTATTTTTATCAAATCCGGTAAAATATTGAACAATTATTATATATGTATCTGGCGGTCAAAGAAGTCTGTATCCTCTAGTCCTCGTCCCCTCTCCCCGTCGGCACATACATCCACCTCGTCCCCTCTCCCCGTCGGCACATACATCTACCTCGTCCCCTCTCCCCGTCGGCACATACATCCAATGTCGTTACAATTTGTTTGGAATTTGACTTAATATTTATGTTCTGTTATGCATATTGTAATATAGCTTAGGTTCATTAATACCTATTTCTATCAATGAATACTGCTTTGACCCTTGCTTTGGTATACGAAAAGTGTTGTACTAACCACTACGTACTACTCATATCAAAAATGCAACTGCATCGTGTTTGAAGGGTTCGGTAATGTTTAATTAATTCCTACTTACAATGGTGTTGTGATTACACAGGCCTTTATCGTACGGTGTCCTGCAACCATAGCGAAGCGGTCTTTCCAGATCTTTTCCTTCGGCACCCCACTGGTACACGACATTGTAGATCTCCTGACCCTGATAATTAATGAGAAGGATTAGACAAGAAGAACAATTAGGAGATGAACTATATCATGATTGTTTTCTTTTGTTCCAATCCTGTTGTGTGTTGTATCATAATATGCATGCTGAAATACATTTTAAAACAATGTTGTAACCTGAGCAGAACGACTAAAAGTTGCTCTTGGTAATGACTGTAGAAAGAGAGCGCCTATAATTTATACAAACAACCTCATACACCTCAAAACATTTCTAAAATGGAACGGTGCTGACATGGACCGGCCACAGTATTCTGGGAATTTAAACTGACTTCTTAAAGATGTTGGAATCTGCAATAGTTTAGAAAATATGAAAACTGTACCCATGTTAGTATGGCTACATTTTTTAGTCTGTTAAAGACGGCGGTAGTGTCCGTGTGTGTACTGTTTCAATACTAAACAAATGAAACCGACTGTAACATTACTGTTTTCTTTGGGATTGACAACATCAATATTGTTTATGAGCTCTGCCTAAATTCCCCCTGTCACTATGTGTTCAAATACCAGAAAATGCAAAACATACTTAACCAGGTGTCACATTAAAAATAGTTCTTAGATAGACAATGTAACGAATAAGGCTAATTGCCTGCAAAGCAGTATACCAAAATAAAACTGCTCTCGTCTAGTAGCGTAGTATTGCAACAGAAATAACACCGGATTCCCATCTTTAATAGCTCACTGCTAAAGAAATAAGACACGGACACCTTGTGTTGTGAAGACTTGAAGAGATGTTACCACGGAGTAACCAGCACATAAACTGACAATTATCCGGGTCCGTATGCATAAAGCTTCTTAGCAATATCTTAAGTCAAAATTTATCATTTTTAAAACTTATTTTTCTATCGTTTTAAGACATCTTTATATTTATAATAATGCTATGGATAAATAAGAAACTGTCATACAATAATTGCTTGGTAGTGTCTCTGAGAGGTTAATAAGAATATTTGAAAATATGTAAACATCTTAAATGTTGACTTACGTAATATTTTCTACTTAAGTTGCTTTATGCATAGGAGCTCAGGTCTATCACATAACATGCAAAAGGGTCAACATACTCTTTTATATGTTTAAAGCGGTCAGAAAATCGTGTAAAGGTTCTATTGAGACAAAAAAACACTCTCATTTGCATATTTTTTTTTTTTTGGAGATGACAATTATTCAGAAGAGTCGTGTAAAGTTTCATTGTGAATATCATGTATTCACAATTACTTTGTAAACATGTATAAGTGTACATGAGCACATTTTTTGTGGCTTTCTAGGCTATTGTTTTTTTTGTATTTAAATATACACGATAAATATTTGTGTTTTACTTATATTGCCTATTAATGCTGCCTTGTTGGTTAGAGAATAGTTCATGGTGGGGATTTCTTTATTTACACTGTCCCGTTTTATTGGGTTGACAGTAGGTTGTGTGAGGTTTGGTGCACCCTAGCACCTAGTTTAAACCACCAGCGGCCATTTTTTTGCTACTGACCGTTCCAAGGCGGTAGCCCTATTGTCACCTCTTTTGTGTCTGTGATGTATTTTTTGGCCTTTTATTCATCTTTAAATGTATTCTTTGTTTCTGTGTGTGTTTATGGTTGACTGTCGTCCATGAATGGATCTAGCTTTAGTCGGAGAAAATAAGGAAATGGAATGTGTTGCATTAACTTCTGTCAACAGGTTAATCATGACATTTGGAAGGACCGTGGTATATATATATAAGCTTCTAACTTACCGGATCTGCTTTTCCAAAGTTCGTGTAACAAGTGATTGGACCGGGATATTCGATCTCACATCGAATGACGTACTTGGCCCATCGTTCAAGATTGCTGCTCCACGACTGGTATAAAATACAGTACGTATATTAAATACATATCCATATATATATGTTTGTTATAGCTCACATTTTACTTGAATGTATTATATTTAATGAATGTGCTTGTTTTTGTTTTGGATGGCTGTGTTTTCTGAATGCTACATTTTCTTTCGACGTTAGCATTTACTTATATATAATTCCCTGCATTGGCCCTTTCTTTATTTCTGTTAACATATACATGTACCAAATAAGATATAAGTAAATAAGTTGTATAGGCCGTACTGCCTACTTTTCAAGTCAGTAACCCTGTCTTCAGCATTTGTATTGTCCTGTGTATTGACTAGTTAATATGATGTATATATTTGATTTAATTTGGTGCCATTGCGTTTGGGTGCTGTGGTTTCTATAGGGTCATTTTTCTTTCAACTATGGTAACACAAGTATGTATTTAAGTTCAGAGGTAATGCTATTAATTAGTTACAGTTTGGCGACCATAAACACATGTTTATAAGTAAGTTCCAGAGTAATTTAAGAGCATACCAGATCCCTGGCGCCAACCTCTCGACGCAGCAAATTGTGTGCAGATACTGTGAAAAACTGTTCCTCACCCGTCAATTCGCCTGCAATACGTCAGTATCATATTTTAGTAAGCAGTGAGTAAATTTTGAAGAATGTTTGTTTTTTAAAGTTAATGTAATACACTTTTAAGTAGTTATGAGTTCCTGTTTTGGGGTAAAATTTGTGTTAAATCAATTTAACTGCTTAACAACTGATTGGTAATCAAACTACAGACGGACATGTATAATTATACATCATATTATCCTTTAAAAATATGAAAAATATTGTTAAATTGTATTTATATAAAATCCAACAGTTTGAGTTATGTAGAAAACGTAAATCATCAATGCATAGCGATCTAGTAATGGTGCTTCTTTGTTAATGGTGACTTGACCTTTGAGGTACGGACCTGGGTTTTGCGCGCGACACATCGTCTTGTTAAGGTGATCACTTGTGCCAAGTTATTTAAAAATCCATGCAGGGGTTTTGAAGGTACAGTCCGGACACGAACTGCGGAATGACAGACAGAATTCGGACGGTGCGATTACTATATGCCCCCGATTTTTTTCGGGAAAAATCATTCAAATCATCTGTCTCCAACGGTACCAGTCGGCATATAATAAGTTCATACATTAAAGGTATTGTCTACTGGTGCGTTAGCTGTTTGGTTCAGTATATTATAATAGTGTGACGTATGGTTACTAGTATATAGTATAGTGTGGCGTATGGTTACTAGTATATAGTCATTAATATAGATAGATGTTACCATTAACAAAGAAGCACCATTACTGGTAACATTCCAGGTCAAGGTCACACTTAGAGGTCAAAAGTCAAATTGTGTCCGGTCAATAACTCTGGCATTCATGGACGGATTTTCAAATAACTTGGCACGAGTGCTCACCACAACAAGACGATGTATCGCGCACAAAATCCAGGTATGTGGCCCCAAGGTCAAGGTCACACTTAGAGGTCAAAGGTCAAATCCTGTCCGGTCAATAACTTTTGCATGCCTGGAAGGATTTTCAAATAACTTGGCACAAGTGCTCACCACAACCAAACGACGTGACGTGCACAAAATCCAGGTCCATGGATCCAAGGTCAAGGTCATACTTAGAGGTCAAAGGACACTTCGGGGGCATTTATCACTTACAGTGATATTTCTTGTTTAAATTTACAGTCGTTATTGACAAGATATTTGTCTCGCTCAGAATGATTTCTTTTTGATTTATTGATTATTATTATTGAGATATTAAAGGTATTGTCTACTGGTGCGTGAGCTGTTTGGTTCAGTATATATGGCCAGGTCTAGTCTGTTGTTGGAAAGCGTAAACTGTTTATAAATAAATAAATGTTGACGAAATAAACAAAATAAAGCTGAGCAAAAGCTACGGTGATAGATAATACGGCATGGACAATTCCAAAAGAAAAGTATCATTTTACTATTAAGTAGAGACACTGGTAAATCATACTTGTTTAAAACTGACGAATTATTAAATAACTAATTTCTTTTTTTCTGGAGTCCAAACATAATCTATCGAAATATCAATGGATATATAAGAGAAAGAAAAAAGAGCAAAGAGTTGTCAATATATGTGACAGGTCAAGCATTTCTATGAAATCTAATGTTTAAGACAAGCGTGCCTTGTGATTACCACAGGTATTCGGCGCGTAATTTGTTCACTACTACACTCCCAACCCCCCTCTACTATCACCCCCACCAAAAAAAAAAAAATCATCCAAAACGTCATTTAATAACATTTTAAAACTTTTCTAAAAAAAAAATTAATTGTATATTATACAATATAATGTATGAAATATGAAAACTTTTTTTTAGAAAAGTTTTAAAATGTTATTAAATGACTTTTTGGATGATGTTTCTTTTGTGGTTTTTTGTAGGGGGGTGTAGTAGATGGGGTGTGGGGGTTAGTAGTGACGAAATTACGCGTCGAATACCTATGATGATTACATGTTCAAGCGCATGTTTGCATACATTGCACAGTAAAATAAAATGCAAACTTGCATCATTTCTCTTTATGTCACCGCAACCATAAAAACACATACATTATATAAAAACACCGGCATACTACAACATTTCACTCGGTTTGAATATAGAACAAATGTATCCTGAAGCAACTTTTGTAAAATAATACGAGCAAGAAATATACTGTACCGCGACTGTCATTCAAGTTAACACTCTGTGCAGTTTTAAATGCCACCATGGAATGCAGATGTGATAATTAATGACAAAGTCCGGTAATATATCAAAAAATTCACCATCTAAAGTTTTAGATTAACGCTTAGTAACAAATGCAGATATTAATTATCAGCATTCATCAACGAAATAAAGTGAAACAAAATGACTTCGATGCAACATGATCCTGGTTAGTACTGGGAGGTGGCATATAGCACAATATCGCATCTCTATCTTTAAATTTATATTTGTCAAGATGCCAAATATATACTCTTCCAAATAATTTAACGACCATGTTTTGATTTGTGTCAAATTTTAAAGTGCTGATATTAAACGATTTATTGTCTTTCTGCAAATTTTGAGTTTAGTTGTATCCTCATTACACACATGTATTAACATTTTATATGAATATGAAATCTATAATATTAAAGATTAAATAATTATTACTGTTCTATTTTGTGGTCCTTAAATTATTTTAAGGAGTATATATACCATACTGCATTATCCTCTGCAACTCTATTGAGGAAAGTTGTATACCGTTCAACTATAATCGGGACATTCTAAAAAAACAATAGGCTATTCTATATATACTGAAACGGAAAAGAAACGCAACTCGCTAATTGCCCTATACATTGTATGTACAATATGCTCCTGTTAATCGAATGGTACATTGCTACGTAAGACCTTTTCTTTCGGAAAAAAAGACTTAAACAACACACAACGCAGCAAATAATATTCGTTCAAAGTTTCATTATTGACGGAGTACGCGTTTGGCTCAAGCGTGTGAGCAAACAGTACTGAAATGGCTCAAAGAGGAAATTCAACATTAATTTTATGAATTTCTTGTTACAAAGTCTACTGTGATTAAAACGTCTACAACATCACAGTTGTGTTCCTTCTCTAACTAACTGCAACTTTTTTTTTACAAAACATCTTGGGATTTCTTTGCAATATTATGTGGAATTAAGTGTGCAGTATATACAATATATAGCGGAAATGCCCGAATTGCGTTTCTTTTTCTCTTCAGTATATATTACAATATGTAGCAAGCAAACACTATGTCGAATACACTATATGACTGCATGCTTCAAAAATGTATGTCTAAGTTATATACATATATAATATGTAGTATGCAAACTCTATAACTGCATGGTCCACCATAGTATGTCTGAAGTATATATATATATATATTATATGTAGCTTGTAAACACTAGGACTGCATGGTCCACCATAGTATGTCTGAAGTATATATATATATATATTATATGTAGCTTGTAAACACTAGGACTGCATGGTCCACCATAGTATGTCTGAAGTATATATATATATATATTATATGTAGCTTGTAAACACTAGGACTGCATGGTCCACCATAGTATGTCTGAAGTATATATATATATATATTATATGTAGCTTGTAAACACTAGGACTGCATGGTCCACCATAGTATGTCTGAAGTATATATATATATATATTATATGTAGCTTGTAAACACTAGGACTGCATGGTCCACCATAGTATGTCTGAAGTATATATATATATATATTATATGTAGCTTGTAAACACTAGGACTGCATGGTCCACCATAGTATGTCTGAAGTATATATATATATATATTATATGTAGCTTGTAAACACTAGGACTGCATGGTCCACCATAGTATGTCTGAAGTATATATATATATATATTATATGTAGCTTGTAAACACTAGGACTGCATGGTCCACCATAGTATGTCTGAAGTATATATATATATATATTATATGTAGCTTGTAAACACTAGGACTGCATGCTTCATTATGGTATGTCTGAATATATTTGCATTTATTATGTGTAGTATGCGAACACTATTACTGCATAATTTGCCTTTTTTTTTCTATGCAAACACTTTGATCCAAGGGGGCAACCAGGATGAGTCCGCCTTTTTTTTTTAAAGCTACACAGTCAATCGATTTCTTCTTTGGATGCGTCCATTTATTGTAAATTCATGTTTACCAGCTCATGTCAAAATCGGATATTCAAGCGAGAAAATATAGCGCAGGAAATCATTTGTATAGACATCGACCAGTGCACATCGTACCCATACACAGGTAACAGTATGTTTTACAGAAAAAAAGTTAGTCTCTTTCGGGGCTCGAACACACGACCTTCTGATTTCAAGTCAGATGCTCTATCCACTGAACTATAACGCTACTTGAGAAGTAGTATTATTATGAGGCAAAATAACTTAACATATTTGAACGCAACTCAAGATATATAGTCCATCTTGTCCCACGTGTAAATTAACATTGCCTGGTGTAATACTGCATGTTATCAATATGAAACTAATGCATCGCCTCAAAACAAACATATCTCGACTTGTTATTTAACGCTTGATGAGTTTGTGTGTGCGCACTTGTTATTACGTAATGCCTATTTAGTGTTAAACATGCTACAACATACCAATAAATAGCCGTGGTGTAGTGGCTCAGCGTACAGCCTTCAAAACTTAAAAGTGCAAGGCAGTGGTTCAAATCCCGTTCCCTGCAACTATTTTATTTATCACATATATTCTAAAACCGTATATTATCGATGTTACCTGTACGGATGCGAAATAAAAATGATATTTTACGCATCGATTTACGCTTTATATAGCGACTTTTGGGGGTGTTCGTCTATTTGAAACTACTTCACACGTGACTCATTCATATTCATGAGTTATTACCAGTTAAAATAGAGACTGTGTAGCTTTAAAGGACACCAACGGCAATATTGCGCGTGTGTTTTTCTTATTTTTTTCTCTCATACATTTACACATTTAAAGAAGTTAAACAACTACATAAGAGTGTTGCTCTGGTGTTTCCAAACCCAATTTAATCTCGATTTAGGATAATAATAATAATAAGCATAATCTCGATGCGACATTGTATCCAATGATCCGCAATGACTTGGAATGAAGTTACGGAGGCAACGCTTTCATTTAGAACTACTCTGAGGCTTTGAAATGTCTTTTTAATACTAAGAGTAGATATAAAAGTCGAACAGGAAATGTAGCATTCAATCATTCTGACATGGTTTTGAATTTCCATAGGTTGCGTCTGTATGGGGTACGTCCCTGTCACTTTAAATATGATTTTTGATGCATTCATATTCTGAAAGAGATGACATATTTACAGCGAAGCAAAAACCAGAAACAACACGCAAGGCTATATATTTTCGCCAGTGGTGGATAATAGCAGAAACAGCACGCACGACTATATATTTAAGGCAGTGGTGGATAATAGCAGAAACAGCACGCACGACTATATATTTAAGGCAGTGGTGGATAATAGCAGAAACAGCACGCACGACTATATATTTAAGGCAGTGGTGGATAATAGCAGAAACAGCACGCACGACTATATATTTAAGGCAGTGGTGGATAATAGCAGAAACATCACGCAAGACTGAAGGCATGGTGGATAATAACAGAAACAAAACGCAATACATATATATTTAAGGCAGTGGCGGATAGTAGCAGAAACAACACCCAATACTATATATTTAAGGCAGTGGTGGATAATAGCAGAAACAACACGCAAGACTATATGTGTAAGCGTGTGGATAATAGTTCAGCTATATACAGTACAAGCATCCACCTTCATTCTGTGTTAGTGCTAACGCTTGAATTCGCTGACGATCTCTTCGTCGTCGTTCTTCTTGTGTCCGACGCTGACGGAGAGCTTCCACATCATATCGGTTTTGATCTGCAAGGCGTCGGTTCTCATCTGCATGTCTCCTCAGTTCCAACTGTTTTCGAATGTGATTTTCGCGACGCCGAACTTCCTCATCGTGTTGCCTTCGTCGTTCTTCAATCTCACGAATACGTAGTTCTCTCTCACGGAGATATCGATGATACTCCAAACGTCTCAGATATACGGCATCCTCGTATGATGTTTGTCGCTTTTCTGAAGTACGTTAGCTAAAGTAATTCAGCACAAACTGCTCGAAACATAAAACAAACTGTAAATGACGTTAAGAGGCTTACCTATCCAAAGACTACTCAACTGAATTTTAATTAGAAAAATGTTATACATGTTTGTTTGTCAAAATTAGCATCATTGTTAAAATTGCGGAAAATTCTGCTAAGCAAAATACGCATGAAAATACAATACAATTACTCGTAATTTTACGTCCCTTTCAAATGAATGTTTAAGAATTATGTCCCGGTTTTGTAATCCCATTGAAGTTGCCTTGAAAAAGATACAACATTAGAACTCAAATAATCTCGAATAATTTTACATGAAATGTCCAGTTTAATATGTTTACACATATATCTAGGCAGTGCTACCCTTGAATTATAAATACATACTTAATAAATATGTGAAATAGTCAATACACACATAACCTTGGGTATGCCATAAGCTGAGTATGGATCAATACACACTTGTATCAAGTTTGCATTTGTTATTCAAGTATAGGACTGTCTAGATAAACGTGTAAACATATTAAACTGCAATTTACATGTAAACGTATTCAGGATTATTTGGGTCCTAATTTTGTCCTTTGTTAGTGCACTTTCACAAAAGTGGACATGATCCTTAAAAGCACAAAAACAGCGTGTCAACACAACTATCGGCACAATTGAAAACGTTAAAAACAATTAAAAAATAATTAATTTCATGTATAAGTAATCAATACGTGTACATATACTAGCAATCAACGTACGTCTGCTCTTGGACTCCATGGACGCTGTCGTATTTCCGACGACATTTTCACGTGCTTGCACAAGCTCCACGTGCTTATGGTTCTTATGGCGTTGTAGATACTTCTCTATACGGCGAACGTCACGTGATTCACCTTTACCTTTTTTACAAACATACACACGCAATTAGGGTTACTTATTTAATAATACAACAATATTAATTAGTACTTAAACATCCCACCAAATGGGCACACTTTCCTTATTTGGTGAGTATATGTTTTGAACAAAAGGTAGTTAAGCACGTTTCCGGCTTTCCCCACTGAGTTCATGCTTTATAATAAGAAGTGTCCACAGGGATAATTAAATACACTGTAAATAGAAGATATGGTGATTATATATATTTATTTATTTTAAAATTTTCAGATATTACAATCATCTTTTAATTAAACGTGTTATAAGTGAAAACAACAACACTAGAACACAGAACTCAAAACAAAATGGCACAAACCATGAAAAACAAAATGGCACAAACCATGAAAAACAAAAGCCACACAAATGTCTTAATTTTAGCCTGGGGAATAGTTTAATATGCAAGTATTGGTACAGCAGCACACTTATATGTACACATTCTTAACAACTGTAACTGCCTGTTTTAAATAATGTATTTCTATATTTTATTCAGGATCATTCAGTTATGGCTATGCATGTTTCATATGTGTTACGTGTCAAGTGCATATGTTATAATACATCAACACGTATATGTTATGTTAAATGGTGAACGGGATGATGAATGCCAACTTCTCACCAAAAAATATCAACGTTTTCATTATATATCTATGCATTATCAGTTTAGTGTTTTTAAGTGCCGTGTATAAAAAAATACCAATCTCAGAACATTATGTGAATATTTCCCACCGTATTATGAGAGACCTGTTTAAATAAGTTGAAGGGCTAATCGTTGGGTCTTGATAATGTTAAACACTGATATAGGTTATTTAGAAACCATTACACATCTAGTAATCTGCTTGATGCAAAACAAATGACACTCTTCTTCAGCATTTGTGACAATCTTGTCCTCACGCACATGTGTTAATTACACAATCAGACAAACACACATCCAAATAAAAAAAGAATGTCTTCATTTTCGCAAAATTAATATATAAGGCCATTTTTATTTGATTGTGCGTTTTACAAACCCTCCTGCGATAACAGGAAATTAGGGAATTTTTATTTTTCCTTAGGGAATTTGACCATTTTTATTTTTGTTTTACCTCCCCCTAGATCTTAATAGAGTATTTCAGTCTCCTTTCCTTTCCAACGAAAAAAAAGAAAGAAAAGGCTTTTCCAATATTTATTTCTTTATATTTTTTTTACCTCCTCCTACGGCACTTTCTCAATGGTTCGTAAAACGAATAATCAAAAAAATAAACGCTAAAACCAAAACGAAGTAGTTAATACAGATGGAACCTCGATAAATGGCCTTACCTGGAAAAGGAATGACTCTGTTGTCTGGCGTATATACAGCTACTGATTCGGTTTTGTTTTCTCTAAGCGCGAAAGACTCCGGATTTCTTCTATGTTCTTGGTATTCCTCATTGTCACTGTGTTTGTTTGGTTTCCTGAAAATGAGAAAAATATCCCTGTAGAAACCACAGCACCCAAACGTAATGGCATCGTAGATCCGAATTTTACCACACATAAAATCAAATGGGCAATGAACAGGACAATACACAACATAAAGAGTGGTGAAGGCAGGGTTAACGAATTTGTCAAAATACATCCCATCAAACTGAAATATCTAACAATCAAGTCAACATCCTGAGAAATGTACAAACGATATAATTAAATGTAGTTTTAAAAATATATAAAATATTTAGAATCACCAAAGTATATACCCATAATTGTAATGCAGCCAAGGACAAACCAATCTAGAGTACAGTAAAAAAAAACTGAAGGTCGGAGGTTCACATGCATCTTCCTTTCTTTTCAGGGTTTTCAGAATGTGCAATCATAGTCTCATTTGTTTGTCCAGTTATCGCACAAGAGAACAATGAAGCGTAGAGGTGTCAATCACTAAACATGCATGAAGTGTGTTGTAATAGTAAAGGGTCATATCATTTTCTGACGAATTTCCTGAGTATTGTTGTAATCATGAAACCTGTCAGAGCCCTTTAACTTCCAGATGATGTAGCAAAAGGTACATTCTCATCTAAATGTGTATAGTAAACGATTTCAACGTTAATCTCTTCCCTCTTATCATATATGTTAGTATGTATGCAATCAACGGAAATCGATCGACGAAGATCGAGGAATGCTGCCATAGTATCTAAACTGTTGGCTTTATTCAACGAGCTATGGTGGATACATCTTAGTGACCATGCGAGCAATGAACGGATTATGAATAGGGAGTTTGTCAGCTAGATGCAGATATGTATTATTAAAAGCATCAATAATGTCTCCCTAGCCAGCATAACATAACACCTCTTTCAAAACAGTATAAACAACTCTGCGACAAGTGGTGCACATTTAGTACACATTGGAATACGTACAACATTGCGGTAAACTGGTTTACTGTATCTAACAAAGATGTTCTTTTCTCTAGCAAATGTGTTCTGTATAAGCTAAATCATTTTCTCTTTGATCAGGTTATTATGTATGGTAGTGTACGTAGCAATGTAAAGCAGTCTTAAGTGTTTAGAGCTAAGACACGGACACTGTAGTTTACCCAGGACTTCTCCAGAGATCTTTATAAACACAACATATTGATTCCTGAATTTTAATAAACCTTACCGCAATATTTTTTAACATGTTCTTTGGCAAGAGGTCAACCGTTTTGATACATTTATAATTGTACATGAATTTGAATTTGCGATAAAAGTGCATTGTAATGATATGCGTGAGGTTTTGGAATCCAGTACATAGTAGAGAGCTTATACTGATTGATATTTATAGAAACTTTTCATAGTCTACAAAAAAATACACATGTTGATAAATAATGTCCTTCTCCAGCAATGGTGCAGAAGTACTCGCAAGCTCTGCATTCAAATTGTTGATATTGTGCAATCATCAGACAACAATGATATTGTCTGCAGGAACTAAAACACATTTAGTATACATATTATTTATTCCAGTCTTAAGGTTACGTAAAGTATACTATGAAGGCCATGGAATTAGAGAGGAATTTAACTCGCAAAATTGTATACGTAATTTGATAATTACAAGGTTTGTTGTCATCCAAGCAGTAAGTGGATTTTTATTTGCGCTTTCACGTTTACACCACTTTTTACAGAAATCTACCTATTGTTTGGGGCGCTTGTTTCAGCCAAAGGTTTTGCTGCAGTAACTTCAGCAATTTAAATAATACTTACATCAATTATATATCATTATAACTGGCATTTTTAGTGGTAAATAAAACTACCTTAGTTATGAAAATAGTTTGAGAAATAAATATTTTAGAGCCAAAATGATTTTTGATGGGTCTTTTCCTATGTAAATTCCTTGTTGGTGGGACAGCAGAAAATTAAGAAATTTCAAATAACTTCGGTTAGCCTTCATATGTTGTGTCTGTTTCACTGATATACAACTTATTTAGGTACTAGATGAATTTTGTCTGAAAAGTCCAAAAATAATTTGGCTGAAACAAGCGTCCCAAACAATATGAATCCACAAGTTCATGGCAACAGGCATTAAGGTCAATATCCGATGGAAGGCGATATTTAGGCCCTTTGGCAATAAGCTGCCACATTTTGTTATCCTCAAGTACATCAAATCGTGATGTTCTTGTGATTAGTGATTATATGAACGGCATGCTCGTAAAACAATTTAAATGAAATTCTCAAACGGTGGGATAAGATGTTTCGAGGTCAGAATCAAAAACTACCCTATTGTAATTGAAAATACGATTTCTAGTCGATTTCTTACAGGTCTAACTTGAATTATTAACCATTGAGTTAACCAATGAGCATAATATTATATATCTACATATATATATTTTATTTAGTTTTTTTTAATTTTAAACAAAAGAACGGAATCAGAAAACGGAATTAAAGTATATGCAATATACAAAATGAATGATTGCATTCATTAATAATGAGAAGTTCCTTAGAACGCATGACGCGTAAAATAGTCTACTCCTAGGCGTATCAGTAACTACTAACTAGCACATATTGTTCCGAGGTATGTTCGAATGTAGTCCAAATTATAAAAAGTAATAATTTCCTTGTTTAGTTTTGGTCAAAAATGTTTTTTTTCTGTAGGGAAAATGGTCCATTTTAATTTCTGTTTTGTTGTTGTATTTATAGAAAGTTACATTTATTGGTTTGCATGTTTTTTGATGAAAATGTGTCAATGTTCGAATCATGTATACACTGTGTGAGCAACTATTAACGAAAACAACTGGACACTTGACCTGTTACTAAACAAACATCACGTTTCTTGCATTTATTATGACCCTATCTTTTCTGGTGATTTGTCAATATGAAAAAAAAACAACAACATTGCTGCATCATCCATACTTGATTTGAAGTTGCAGCAAATCATTAATGTGAAATTTTGAGAATAGTTTCAACGAGAAAAATTATTGATGGCTTCACAGCTAAAATGTAATAGTACACGCAAATTAATGGTTCAACCACACAGCAACACAAACGTATGCATACCCACCTGAGTTTGTTATTCCTGCCGATGACTCTGTCGACTCTTTCTCCTCTACTGTGATGTCGAGTTCTACTTGAACTACTTGTTTGGCTTTCGGGATTTGAACTAGATGTTCGGCTACCTTATTTTAAAAGAAAATGTTATAATTGAATAATTCTATATAAACCACCCAAGTTTCTCGATGGGAACAGTTCTCTACTATGGAATAGCTCTTGAAAACGTATTCTAGGTAACCGAGCAGAAAGTATTTTGAGGGCACAATTACATTTAATTCTGATCATGTTGGAGGAAGGTATTAATCAAAAAGGCGTAAGAGCAGAAATAATAACGCACTTTCAAAGTTTTAGCATCATCTTTCAATGTGGCCAATCCGAAATTTGGGGATGCACACATATTTTGCGTTTTTCACCAATTCATATTTAACGTCTCGACGAACATCTTTATAAGCCTATGTAAACACAAATTATGGCTGCTGGTCACAATGCATTTCGGACCAATGCCATAGTTTGGTAAAAGGTGTCATATAAGTATATGTTGTCATTCTAGAGTAGAACGATAATAAACTTTCATAAAGGCCACCATGAATTTTACACAGTAAGAATTATTTTTGTTTAACATCACTTGAAATGTCTATAGTGGTCTGATTACAATAAGGTTCATGTTAGACTAACGGTGTACTTTCTGAAAAATGTTAGTTTATGCATTATTGGATGAATAAAAGGGACTTAGCAATGCAGGCGTTTAAAAAAAATTAGCAAGGTGGTGGAGTGTTTTGTGATGGGAATAGCGGGGTTGATTAACAATGAGACTAGCTTGCCTGCTAATGCTAGTATTGGGGTTCAAGCTGTCGCCATATTGGAAGTTTGTTTAAAATGAATTTTGACTAAAGGGTCATTTTTGTAAAGGTATTGTACAATGTCTGTAAAGGTATTATATCATACATATTTTGGATATATATATAGATGGGTAAAAAAACAAAACGTTATAGGAATGTCAATGTTTAGCCTTAGTGGGCAGCTTGCCATTGGCAGCCGGCTGAATTTCCTTTTATGCACAATAGACGTAGAGAAGATTGCCTCAGTGAATGTTTACGAAACTTCGTCATGTGGTTTTAAAGGTGACGCGATAGCAAGCTTTACTGACAAACAGACGACAGACGACGCGCCAGCGTATCAGGTCTGCCAAATCGCAAATCACTCACTGGGAATGTCACGCACGTGTGGAATCTATACACAAATCATATATTTAAGAATATATCTAGTTAATGTTTTTCGGATCGAATACCGAATGCTCTCACAATAATTCATAGATCAGTAAAAATCCTAAACCCCGACAAACATTGTTCAAGCCCAATGTTTGCTATTTGTGTGTAACTAACATGGGAGATAACTAATTCCGTATTTAAATAACCAGACAGGTAACTACTGCCGTAAAGCACTAACTTCAGACGGAACATGTCTATTTTAACATTGGATGACCCATTCACCTGCGACGGAATTAATGCCTATTTTAACATTAGATGAACCACTCACCTGAGGTGGAACTAATGCCAATTTTAACATTGGATGACCCAATGCTTGGAAGAGGACGGACGGCTGCACTGTGGAAGCGTGCTGCAATATGAAAAAAACACCAAAATACCTATATAAACTAAAATATTTTAGATCTACTTGTGACAATTAAATAAATAAAACAATAAACATTACAATATTATTTTTTATTTTATTTTCATGAACTGTTTTATAATTGTAACTTTATGTTTGAATTGTATTTATAATATCAACATTTATTATATTATAAACCGTCTGTTCATCTTATTTATGCATGCGAACTATATTAGCTAATGTTAAAAGAAGGAAAACAAAACATTCATAGGCTGATTCTCGTGATTATGTTTTATTTGTAATAGAAACAAAACAGCTCTCATACAACATACATTACTGAATTATTAGTTTCAAACATAGTATTAGTGTTACTGATATTATTGTTTATTCTGATTCCGAAAAGTAAAAACAAAAATATGTAACCAGTGAGAGTGAAGTCAGTCTATATAATCATATAACCAATGGAACGGGAGCCGGTCCGTATAACCAATGAGACGGGAACCAGTCTATATAACCAAAGAGACGGGAGCCAGCCTGTATAACCAATGAGACGGAACCAGTCTTTATAACCAATGAGTCAGGTTCCAGGCTTAATATCTCATGAGACGAAAGCCAGTCTATATAACCAATGCGACATACCAGAGCACAAGTTGTCTACACACGTGGTTTCTTCTGGACAGGCACCACATCTCTTCTCCGGGATGAATACTTCGTTACTTAAAATGTCCACCCTGGCGGGATAATGGAATAGGAATAGAGATAATGTAACATGAAATAATATACAAGTAGAATGTAATGATTATGCAACGACAAACGACGTCATGCCGCGCGTATATGTACAAGCATATCGACAATAATGTGGAAACCGAAGTGCATTGGTCTAATGTTAGAGCGTCTGCCTTACATTCGGAAGGTCCTTGGTTCGATCCCCGTCAATGAAAAAACACAAGTATCTATAGCTATACAGTGGACTTTTTTGTTTGATTGAAAGTACATGCTTATCAACATGCACTGAGTGCTATAAATAACATCCTCTTATATCCAAAAAACATTCGAGTGTCGGGCCTATCGATTCTAATCAAAAACAAAATGCCGTTTTAGATAAAAACAAATGGCTTATGGGACACGCGAGCAACTAGGTCTTTGGTTCATGTAGATAAAAAAAACTATATAATCTGATGTTGACATATGAAAATGGAGGTCACAATAGATATCACATTGACTGAAGTTTACAGACGAGACAAGTGTCGTTTGGACATTAACATCAAACTAAATTATAAACAAATATGATGATGTCACTCTATATTTAATCATGGTGTTACAAGCATCTGATATATGGCGACTTTAAAAGGACACACGCCAATCTTGAAGTATTTACGAAACATTAAAAGTGCACCTTGATTAATTAATCAACTTGACTTGAAACATACTCGCATCCAACTAAATGAAGGTAAATACAGTTTGCGAGTTGTCAAATTGTCTTCGTTAGTCTACCGTAAGATTATATATATTTTGTTGGTGCCAAATAATTAACATGTAGAATTTTGTGTTGAACTTTTCAAATAAGTATTAATATTGATATAGACAAACATGCAATTTATGTAGAAAGAAGTCGGCTTCACGAGTTGTATAACAAATCAAAATTGCCGTGTGACCCTTTAATAACTGCGTTCGTCTGCTCCAGAGAATACCTTTTTAAGTAAATCTTTCAATGAACACATATAGATGTTTTTAATGATTTTTAACAGTATTGATTTTTAATTTAATTATAAAATGTTCAGTATTTCTTTAAATACGCTAACTGAAATCAGCCTTAGTATTGCCGTCAACGCATACATTACTAAAGGTTTTCAAACCGGTCATTAACCTTAATTGTTTCTTACATGTTTGTCACTTTCGTTTGTTGTATACATTCGTTGGAATCCATTTTGTCTACTTCTTAAAGGTTTACCATCACCAATTACATGTAAACCTCCGAGGTGTATCGAATGTAGTTCCTATTATAAAAAGTAATCCCTCCTTTTTCGATGGAAACGGGCATTATAGGTAGGGGAAAACTGCCCATTTCTACTCGATTTTGTGGTTATATATATAAGAAGCGTATTAATAGGTTTTACTGGATCACTGATGAACATTTTCGAAATTTCGACTCTATGCTTACACTTTGTGAGCAATGAAAACAGGCGATCAATCAAAACAGCTGTACCCTTGACCTGTTTAGTAAACAAACAAGAACTTTCTTACATGTCTTGTGACCCCACGTTTTCTGGTGATTTTTCAAGTGGAAAAATAGTTTTCTATATGAACATTACACTGCTGCATTATCCATACTTGAGTTGAATTTGCAGCAAATCATTAATATGTGACAATTTAACATCGGTGTCTATGGGGAAAATAATTAGTGCTTTCATACCTAAAGTCCCTATCCCGCCATCAACAGGAAAATTTACAACACATGTACACAGTGGCTAAACCTACTGACGACGAGGCATAGAATATTATATAACTTACCAAATGATATACAAACAATATAAATGACTTTAACCAGCCAGGCCAAACCCCACAATGGGAGCGTGGAATTAAGAATTACATAGAGATTGTGGTCTGTTATAGGGAAATCCTTCATGAGATGGTAGACGTAATGTTTTTTTCACGAACAAGTGTATGCGAGTGTGTGAAAAAAAGCACGACTACTATCGAGTGAAGGATTTCCGTATAATCGAATACAGCAGCGGATGACGTCGACGTCAGCAACACTTTATTGACGTCATAACTCAACGTCGCAGTTAGTTATTTTGGTGTTCGGAGTTAGTTATTAATATTTAGCGATCATGAATATTCTTTCACTGAGAAATCCAAATCTTTCACCGATAAAAATGTAATAAAGCAGATCTAACTGAGTACTTATAGATATATAGATATAAGTGATATATAGATATAAGTTAAAAAAACAGAAAGAACAGAGGGAATCTGCAATATCTGGCTCTTAAAACTTACCACGGAGAATAAAAGCAAACCAGAAATTTTGCATGGTTTTGGGTTCCTTTTGGTTCCTTGAGATGTAATTCTGGGCATTTGACGATAGAGCAACCGACTTGCTGAACGTCGGCTGCTATTAACTGCAATACAACATTTTTAATCATGTATTAGTATACTAGTATTGTTACATATCGTACATATAATAATAACTTAAATCTCTTATACACATTTCCTTCTTTTTCACTATATATATGACGTGAAGCGGTCAAAAACGTTTGTATGCAGACCCGTATCACGCAGCGAGGTCCGGAAGTGTGTCATGTGTAAGGCCCTTAAGGTCTAATTACACTAAATCAACAGGATGTGCTCGCCTGGTGCAGTCGAAAGTAGTTCTGTATTAAAGAATGCTAATCTTTTTTTCTTTAAAAACTTTTTTTAGTGCAGTTCCCTGTTATTTTTTGGCTGTAACTGTATTCTGGATATGTTGTTGATATTTGAAAATGCAGCTCATCATGTTTTTGACAGTTTTTGATATAAATTTGAGAAGTGAAAGTAGACAGGGTATGAAATTGCAAGGGGTAAAAATAGTGTTGACCTTTGACCCGGTGTTAGTATACAACCGAAGAAATGTTTCTTAGAAGGTATTAAACCCCCTATTTCCTTGTTGGTGTTTAATAGCAGACATGTTTATTTGCATGATAAAGTAAGTTTCCCAGAATTATAACGAGGTTTGTGTTTTTAACAGGTTGTCAACTTTCTAACTTTACTATGGAAGGGCAATGGAGACTCATTTACGCTATTATAACCTTAAAATGCAAGTTATGTAGAAAAACCAACGGGACGCCGCGAGTTTTTAAAAAAATCAAGATTGCCGCGTGTCTCTTTAATACTAAATAGTATATGTGGATGAACATACATTTGCAAAACACTTTACCTGATAAAAAGGACTGATATTTTCACAAGAATTAAACAATACATTTTCGAAGTTGATTACAAATCAAAACAGATTAAAACCCCCTCAACTTATTCATTGTGCATAGTTTAAAACCAAGTGTCAGTTCTGAAAACACAATGTATCTCAAAACTTAGATTCGGTGTGATATAAAAACTATTACATGGTGTTTCAGGCCAATGTACAAGATACTGTCCGACCGTAATATGTATATGGACTGGGCAATCAGGTTAACCAAAACCAAAAATAGCTGAACATGTATCTGAAATATTTTAACTTTGCTTCGGTTTAAGCTTTCCTTCGGTCCATATACATTTTCTGCTCTTACTGCTACGCTTCAGTCCATATGCATATACATTTTCAATATTTTCGTGTAGCATATAACTTTGAAGATAGTCACAGCAAATGTTTTTGAAGGAACGTACGGAATTACGTATCTCTTTATTTCCCCCTCTATGGAGATTCCTTTTGGTTCTTCTTATCAAATGTAACTGTGTGTATCAGGTCTTAAGTAATACCTATCCAACCTGACTACATGAAATTAAGTGTATGCAGAGAATGAATGAATGAACGAACGAGCGAGCGAGCGAGCGGGCGGGCGGGCGGGCGTGCTGGCGGGCGGAAGAGCGAGCGAACGAATGAACGAACGAAACATACATGATTCACATCCCTGTAGCAAGGTTGGAGAATGGTGATGAGAGAAAAACGACGAAACTGGAGATAGATAATGGGGATGAGAGAAAAATGACGACGCTGGAGATAAAGAATGGTGATGAGAGAAAAATGACGACAATGGAGATAAAGAATGGTGATGTGCGAAAAATGACGAGGAGAAAAAGGACGACAATGGAGATAAAGAATGGTGATGTGCGAAAAATGACGACAATGGAGATAAAAATGGTGATGTGAGAAAAATGACGACAGTGGAGATAAAGACCATTATAATGAAGATGAAGAGCATGTTCACATTTAGACACCATATAGACACATTATTCAATTTAAAACTACGGTATTCAGCTTGCATTTCCCATTTGAGAAGTTTTACCTCCTGTTGGGACCGGCAAACTGGGACCTTAAGTGTATGTGCCTCGATGTCTTGCCGCATGCCGCTTATTTTTGTATAACCTCATGTTGTCATTTTGTGAACTGAGAGAATAAAGTATTGTATTGTACAGTATTTTATTATGATCGAGACGACAATAATATCATTTATTATACTGAATTATTAACTTAGGTTTCTACGCCGTGTATACTACACATACATGGCTTGTACATTGCCTTTGCAGGCGTCTCCGTGGCCGAATGGTTAACGACGTTGCGTTGTAAACCTTCGCCTCTCACCGCTGCGGGTTCGAATCCCACTGGGAGCTTGGCTTGTAAGTGAGGAAGTGTCGATTCTTACGGATGGCGGGAGGTGTACAGTTCTGCATCTGGTTCTACCCAGGAAAAGTTGGTGGTCTGCCTCCACCACAAAAAATCGACCGTCATATATAACCTTACACGTGTTGAAAATGACGTAAAACACCAAACAAACACTGCCTTTGCCGAATGTAAGTATATATACTTCTCAAAATAATGTAAGGACCACAAAATAGAACAGTATTAATTACTTAGTATTTAATATTATGAATTTCATATTCATATAAAATGTTAATACATGTATGTTACGTAAAGTGCAAAAGAATATAATTAAACTTAAAAAATGCAGCAATTTAAAGATATGACTAAAACCAAAACATGGTCCTTAAAGTCTTTTGAGGAGAGTATATGTATGTTGAAACGGGGCGTTAACTATTTTGTCAGTATTACCTTACATGATAAATAGTGTGTCTTTATTTACATAATCCATTAGTATCTTCATGCTTTAACAATAGTTTTTTTGTTTATTCTCATGTCACTTATTTGAGTTTCCGTTTTTTAAAAAATACATTAAATTCTGCTTTTAGTCCTTATTTATCTTTTATCAATCTGCGATTACAACAACTGTAGGTCACTGGCATAATACGTACATAAAAGGTCGTCTTTATTTACGGATTTCCTACAAAACCATCAAACGCTTTTCGCCGTTTATATCAAAATGCGGTTAGTATTACGTATATTAATTAGGTTCTTAATGAATTGCAAATTTTCAAAAGAACATAATACGTTTTTTGTCCTATACAAAATGCTTTTTTAGATTTAATTTAGATATCATTAAAATCATATCATCGTTTTATAATCAAGCTATAGGGGAGAACATCAAATGACTTATTTCATATCGTTTTCAATTTGACAAATGCTTTGAAAGAAGAACCGCTTGTGATTTCTCGGTCTAAGTGTTTTATACCTGATGATATATCTCAATGTAAGCTGATACGACAAAAAAAGTCACTTCATGTCATATTCGATTACTGTGACACGTCAAACACCGTGTCATCGCTGTCATCACACGCGCGGTAGAACACTAATCTGCTCTAAGCTTATTTCATGAAGTTGTTATTACCAAATAGACATTTTATTTATTTATTTTTTATTTTTTATTTTATATAAATCATCTCGTTTTCTTGCAGTTACGAGAAATTGTTATGAAGCACGCTTAATTTGAAAAAAAATCAACACGTTTAAATGATTCCAACATTTGTTTACGTTGTAAGACGGTTTTAGAACAAACTTAGCATTCATATAATTATAGGCACATTATCTACAGGTCGGTACTCATCATTCATATATAGACACATTATCTACAGGACGGTACTCAACATTCATATATAGACACATTATCTACAGGACGGTATTCACCACTCATATATAGACACATTATCTACTGGACGGTATTCACCACTCATATATAGACACATTATCTACAGGACGGTATTCACCACTCGTATATAGACACATTATCTACAGGTCGGTACTCGTCACTCGTCTAGAGACACATTATCTACAGGTCGGTGCTCATCACTCATATATAGACACATTTTCTACAGTACGGTACTCATCACACATATATAGACACATGATCTACAGAACGGTACTCATGACTCGTATAAATATATATATATATCTACAGGACGGTACTCACCACTCATATATAGACATATTTTTTATAGGACGGTACTCATCACTCATGAGACACATTATCTACAGGACTTTACTCACCACCCATATATAGACACATTATCTGCCGGACGGTACTCATAATCATATATAGACACATTATATACAGGACGGTACTCATCACACATACATAGACACAATGTCTACAGGAGGGTACTCATCACACATATATAGACACATTATGAACAGGACGGTACTCATCACTCATCTATAGACACATTATCTACAAGACGGTACTCATCACTCATATATAGACATATTATCTACAGGACGGTACTCATCAGACATCTACAGACACATTATCTACAAGACGATCTTCATCACACATATATAGATACATTATCTAAAAGACGGTACTCATCACACATATATACGGTACTCATCACTCATCTACAGACACATTATCCACAGGACGGTAGTCATCCCTCATATATAGACACATTATCTACAGGACCGTACTCATGACACATATATAGACACATTATCTACAGGACGGTACTCATCAGTGATATACAGACACATTATCTACAGGACGGTACTCATCACTGATATATAGACACACTGTCAACAGAGCGGTCCTCATCACTCATATATAGACACATGATCTACAGTACGGTACTCATCGCTCATATATAGATACATTATATACAGTACGGTACTCATCGCTCATATATAGATACATTTTCTACAGGACTGTACTCATCTCTCATATATAGACACATCATATACAGTACGGTACTTATCGCTCATACATGGATACATTATCTACAGGACGGTACTCATCACTCATATATGGTCTCATTATGTACAGGACGGTACTCATCGCTCATATATAGACACATCATATACAGTACGGTACTTATCGCTCATATATGGACTCATTATGTACAGGACGGTACTCATCGCTCATATATAGATACATTATCTACAGGACGGTACTCATCACTCATATATAGATACATTATCTACAGGACGGTACTCATCGCTCATATATAGATACATTATCTACAGGACGGTACTTATCGCTCATATATGGACTCATTATGTACAGGACGGTACTCATCGCTCATATATAGATACATTATCTACAGGACGGTACTCATCACTCATATATAGATACATTATCTACAGGACGGTACTCATCGCTCATATATAGATACATTATCTACAGGACGGTACTCATCGCTCATATATAGATACATTTTCTACAGGACGGTACTCATCGCTCATATATAGACACATCATATACAGTACGGTAATTATCGCTCATATATGGACTCATTATGTACAGGACGGTACTCATCGCTCATATATAGATACATTATCTACAGGACGGTACTCATCACTCATATATAGATACATTATCTACAGGACGGTACTCATCTCTCATATATAGATACATTATCTACAGGACGGTACTTATCGCTCATATATGGACTCATTATGTACAGGACGGTACTCATCGCTCATATATAGATACATTATCTACAGGACGGTACTCATCACTCATATATAGATACATTATCTACAGGACGGTACTCATCGCTCATATATATATACATTACCTACAGGACGGTACTCATCGCTCATATATAGATACATTTTCTACAGGACGGTACTCATCGCTCATATATAGACACATCATATACAGTACGGTACTTATCGCTCATATATGGACTCATTATGTACAGGACGGTACTCATCGCTCATATATAGATACATTATCTACAGGACGGTACTCATCACTCATATATAGATACATTATCTACAGGACGGTACTCATCGCTCATATATAGATACATTATCTACAGGACGGTACTCATCACTCATATATAGACAAATTATCTACAGTACGGTTCTCATCACACACATAAAGACACATTATCTACAGGACGGTTCGTTATCTACAAGGCGGTACTCCTCACACATAGAAAGACACGTTATATACAGGACGGTACTCATTACTCATATATACACGCATTATCTAGAGGACGGTATTCATCACTCATATATAGATGCATTATCTAAAGGACGGTACTGATCACTCATCTATAGACGCATTATCTACAGGACAGTACTCATCACTCATCTTTAGACGCATTCTCTACATTACGGTACTCATCACTCATCTCTAGGCGCATTATCTACAGGACGGTACTCATTACTCATTTATAGACACATTATGTACAGGATCGTACTCATGACTCATATATAAGCAAATTGTCTACAGGACTGTACTTAGCACTCATATATAGACACATCATATACAGTACGGTACTTATCGCTCATATATGGACTCATTATGTACAGGACGGTACTCATCGCTCATATATAGATACATTATCTACAGGACGGTACTCATCGCTCATATATAGATACATTATCTACAGGACGGTACTCATCGCTCATATATAGATACATTATCTACAGGACGGTTCGTTATCTACAAGGCGGTACTCCTCACACATAGAAAGACGCATTCTCTACATTACGGTACTCATCACTCATCTCTAGGCGCATTATCTACAGGACGGTACTCATTACTCATTTATAGACACATTATGTACAGGATCGTACTCATGACTCATATATAAGCAAATTGTCTACAGGACTGTACTTATCACTCATATATAGGCCCATTATCTACTGGTCGGTACTCATCACTCATATATAGACACATCCTATACAGTACGGTACTTATCGCTCATATATGGACTCATTATGTACAGGACGGTACTCATCGCTCATATATAGATACATTATCTACAGGACGGTACTCATCGCTCATATATAGATACATTATCTACAGGACGGTACTCATCGCTCATATATAGATACATTATCTACAGGACGGTACTCATCACTCATATATAGACACATTATCTACAGGACGGTACTCACAACTAATATAAAGTACGCATTATATACAGGACGGTACTCGCCACAAATATATAGACACGTTATTTATACAGGACGGTACTCATCACTCATATATAGACACATTATATACAGGACGGCACTCATCACTCATCTATCTACGCATTATCTACAGGTCCGTACTCATCACTAATATATAGACACGTTATATATACGGGACGGTACTCATCACTCATCTATATACACATTGTCTACAGGACGGTACTCATCATTCTCACATAGGCACATTATCTACAGGACGGTACTCATCACTCATCTATATATACATTATCTACAGGACGGTACTTATCGCTCATCTATAGACACATTATCTACAGGACGGTACTCATCACTCTCATATAGACAAAATATTGAATACATTTAAATAAAATACAACTTGATGCTTTCCTTTGTTTGATTTAGGTCACCACGAAACTTGTAATTCTGGTATAATTACTGTCTGTACACGTGTAACAACTCCTAGTTGCAAGTACATTAGATACTGTACATAAGTTGCAAGTACATTAGATACTGTACATAAGCTGCAAGTACATTAGATACTGTACATAAGTTGCAAGTACATTAGATACTGTACATAAGCTGCAAGTACATTAGATACTGTACATAAGTTGCAAGTACATTAGATACTGTACATAAGCTGCAAGTACATTAGATACTGTACATAAGTTGCAAGTACATTAGATACTGTACATAAGCTGCAAGTACATTAGATACTGTACATATGTAACAACTCCTACTTGCAAGTGCATTAGATACTGTACATATGTAACAACTAGTTGCAAGTACTTAGATACCGTACATGTACTATAAGAAATACTAAAAGTTATGTATCTAAATAAACAGAAAGGTTTTCATAATCAATTATACTGATGGCTTTTGTTAAATGTCGTCTCCTTTTCTCTGAAAACGCTAGTTTGCCAGACAAACGAGCATAATGACTTTTGCAATATTTTCTAAATATGATGATGATGATGATATATATGTTGAATATAAGAGTTATTATACATGTTTAAGTATTGCAATGTGCATAATGCATGTTGAGAATGTGTTTTCCTGTCTTATACTGTCTAATAGTATCTCATTATGCATTTTCAAGCTGACAGCTTAAACAGTTCATGCGTACAAAAAAGCATCCGCTCCTCGATATGATCTTAAATGATAATAAATTACAAAACCTTATTATGATCTTACATTATAATAACCATTAAAACCTTCATATTAAAGAAAACAAACTCTTAATCTAAAGTTTATACTGTAACAAACTCTTAATCTAAAGTTTATGCTGTAGTGTTTATCGTACCTTGTAACCTGACGCCTAAATGACAATGGCAATCTTATGTATGTAATCTGTATATCAAGTATGTGCATATACTTAACATGCTAAGTGTCAGATTGACATAGTAACTGTTATGTTTCTCAGCGTTATTCTGGCACGTTAATGTCCCTATCCCGTCGTCAACAGGCAAATTTTACAAGAGATGTACACCGTTTCTAAACCTACTGACGACAAGGAACATATATAACTTCCATAGTTTAAGAATCCAAACTCCACAAACAGTATATAAACGGCCAGCCAGGCCACAGTTACCCACTCATAATTTATTCTACGAATATTCAATCACGGGTATTTTAAGAAACCCTGAATAAACCTTTACTTTTTATCGGCACATGCACATTATCTTATGACCTGAACACCTAGAGTTTAAATAAACAGTGTTGTGGTGTGAATTTACCGTTATTTGGCGGGTCAGTTGATGCATAAGAAAACTTTAAATCTTCTACACCGATGATAATAATATTGTCTACTCTAACATGAAGCTAGCATACATGTCCTATTGATTGTAAAGCGTTTTTGAAATCTGAAACACGCATCCTTGAGACAGAGGCATTACGCATCCAGTTTCAATGAAAGTTTGTTCATAGATCCTCAGACAAACTACGCACGACTGATGACATGATTCCCATCTCATGGCAATGACCTCGCCATACGAAAACGGTTTTGGCTATATAACGAGCGCTGATTGGCAATATTACGAGCATGGATTGGCAATATCATGAGCACTGATTGGCAATATTACGAGTATGGATTGGCAATATCATGAGCACTGATTGGCAATACTACGAGCACGGATTGGCAATATCATTAGCACGGATTGGCAATACTACGAGCACGGATTGGCCATATCATGAGCACGGATTGGCAAGACTACGAGCACGGATTGGCAATATCATGAGCACGGTTGGCAATATTACGAGCACGGATTGGCAATATCACAAGCAAATGTAATGGACACTATAGAAGTATGTCCACCGGCACCATAGAAATGAAACGTACAATGCAAGAATATGGTAAAAAAAATAATTAATATATATAATAAGAACGATTTAGTATAGTAATAAGAACGATTTAGTATAGTAATGAGAAGAAAGTATTCTCACATCTCAGAAGTACAACGGATCCCAGTGCAAAGGATGGCAAGCGAGAATGGACGAAACATGTGGTCATATCCCGTAAACATAAATGTACAACTTGGTATAGAATCAGAAGAAACATGTGGTCATGTACAACTTGGTATAGAGTCAGAAGTGTACAACTTGGTATAGAGTCAGAAGTGTACAACTTGGTATAGAGTCAGAAGTGTACAACTTGGTATAGAGTCAGAAGAAACATGTGGTCATATCCCGTAAATATAAATGCACAGCTTCATATAGCAGATAGAAAGAACATGTAAATGTTCGACTTAAGTTAACAGATATGAAGTAAAAAAATGTGTCTGAACAAATTGCGGACATACATGTTAAAATAGTTACTGACAGATACGGTTTCTTGTCGAAAAACGTGTCTTTGTGAATGATACACACTAATAGTTCACACGACAGCTTACAAATTGATACTGTGTCACAAAGCGACGGTGGCCATGTAACCTGTACAAAATAACACCTTCAAACATAGCCTAGTCTCTATGGGAACGAAAGTTTAAAATTATCATTGTTTTCATTTGACTGACAATCCTACTTCATGTTCCAAAATCATAGTGTTGATAAAATGTTTATGTTGAAACAAGAATAATCTCGTGGCGTATTGCAAAACATACAGTGCAACAAAAACCTTGAAACTGACGATAGCGGTATAAAAGCATTGGTATGTAATAAGATGTGCACATTGCTTAAAATCTTCTAATAAAACATCAAACAAGAAACAAAACCAAAAATATCATATGTAGTGAGTAAACCTCGGGTAACCTATGATCAGTGTTAAATTATACGTGAAGTAGTCCTCAACGTAAGTTTCCTTCGTCAAATGCTTTTCACTGTTCGCTTTTAACAGAAAATGCTTCCAAAGAAGATATTGATAAACGAACCACATACATTGTCTCTTACCTATACATATAAGTGAGAAACATACCTACCACGTAGCATGATAGGTAGGACCCCGTCACGACGCACTTTCTGACGACATAACGCAATGTCTGCATAGGTTGTGTATGTAGGCTTCGTGTGATGTTTTCAGAAACCTCCCCGGGAAAGTGCGTATGTGTTCCATGACTCTATGGTAGGTACAAACACCATAATATCCATGATGCTCATGTCTAACATCTACACAGCTATGCTTATACACAACTATGTTTAATCATTGTCTTAACGCCTAACAGAAATTCTCAAAACGAAGACAAACTCTTTCTATTTGATCTCCGTACATATTTAATATGTCAACGCGTTCTATGTGTGGCTATACATATATTAATGTATTTTGCATCTCGTTAAAACCCCACCAGGTATGAAAACTAAGCCAAAATATGAACATTTATTTACTTTTTAGTGTAAATTAGAAATTGAACTCATATCTTCTGCTTTAAAAAGGGGTTAGTTAATACAGTGGGCGTTATTAGGCTATTATAGTTTAAAATTAATCAAAGTATTTATTGTACATAAAAGTATAATGAGCGTCACGAAGAAAACCTTGTCATTTCCAATACATGTAAGGTTATATATGACGGTCGATGTTTTGTAGTGGAGGCAGACCACCCAATTTTCCTGGGTAGAACCAGTACTGTACACCTCCTGCCATCCGTAATAATCGACACTTCCTCACTCACAAGTCGAGCTCCCAGTGGGATTCGAACCTGCAGCAGTGAGAGGCGAAGGTCTACAACGCAACGTCGTTAACCATTCGACCAATATGGAGTCAAGCGTTAGATTTCGTTATAAAAACAAAATAATTATGTTATACATGTAGAAATAAAACTAGTAAACCAAAGCGAATTTTTATTAAAATGTGGATAGTCTACCTAATGAAGAGAAAACCATATCGGTGCCTTGAACTATAAGACTCCGCACGAAAAATACAGAATGTCTCCATGTGCAGCGCCTCGACATTCTTCTTTTCCAAATAAACTTGAATGTAAACGGAACTGACATAGCATTGTCTTTGTAACAGTAATTATTTAACATAACCAGTCACCCTTGGTGGAACATATTATTATATTGGGATGATGATGTCCATATATTTTTCTTCTCTTCAAGAAAACTCACCCTCGTCGTTTAAGTCAGGGGCTGCGGAGGCCCAGTAGACATAGAGATTACGGGTTCGAGTCGCAATGCTGTTACTGGTTGGTTGGTTGAATGGATGGTGTTTTATGTCATTTATGTCATTTTAAGCACATTCTAGGCTATATATGACGGTCGATATTTTTAGTTGTAGAGGCAGACCACCCACTATTCCCTATGTAGAACCAGCACTGTATACCTCCTGCCATCCGTAACACTCGACAATTTCTCACTTACAATTCAAGCTGCGCTGGGATACTCCTGCATGTCCTTAGGCATGACGCTTTCCCTAGCCTCATTCGTCGGACAGGAACATCAATCGGGCGTAAGAGTAGGGCAGTGCTCCATGACTCGCTGAGTGGGGGTGGCACGAAATATTCGGACAAGGATATCCGTCATTTTATCGGGGCTAGATATTTCCATCTCACCCTAGGGTCGAGATAAAATTCACGCGCGCCAACATCCGGTATGCAGGAAAACATGCAAAACGTTAGTAGATGGCGGCATCAACGCACAACATGTCTCTGACATGTATGAAAAAGAATCTATCATGGGTATTCGGTTCAGATAGGGAATTCCAACCCTCGGTATACGTGTTTTAATCGGGACCTCGGCAGAGCCTCTTTCCGATAAAAACACTTATACCTCGGGTTGGAATTCCCTATCTTCACCTGATACCCATGACAGATTCTTATAATCTATAATGTGCTGACGCGCCGTTAAACATTAACTCAAACCAATTCTTTAAGAAAAATCACCGTCATCGTCCAAGTCATGTGACAATCCGTATGTGATATCGTGTTTTAAGTAAGGTGTCAGCAAAATTTGAGAACAAAATCAGGTCAGTTCAGATTTTTTATGAATAAAACTCTTAAATAATTGGAATTTTTCCTGAATAAATAAAAACAAACATCCATCTTTGTCGACGTCGTCTATTCAACGGAAATGTTTTGTCGGGACTTTGATATATGAGTTTAGCCTTAAATACAACTAAATTATGTAAATCATCGGTCCTTGCTTTTTTTAGGGTAAAGATGTTATTACTTTCATAACATTGCATATAAAGGACATAGCTATAAGACTATTAATTAATTTTGTCAGTGTCATATTTAAATAATACAGGCACACACACCTGTTGCCAAGGTATGTAGTAAATACACAATTCAGCTTAGTTTTCTTCTCAGTTTCCAAATAAAAAATACAATTTCACTTTAATTTATAACATTTCATTTATAAATAAATAATGTTTAAAGTAGCTATTCCGCCAACAACAGCTAACTTTTACAACATATGTTTTGTATGCTGTTTTACGTCATTTTCAACACATGTAAGGTTATATTATATGACGGTCGATTTTTTGTGGTGGAGGCAGATCACCCACTTTTCCTGGGTAGAACCAGTACTGTACCCGCCATCCGTATTTCTAAATCTACTGACGACAAGGTGTACACATTTTGAGAATCCAAACTCTATAGACATAATAAACCGAGAGAAAGAAGTTTAGCAAGTTTTTGTTGCACCCTGGAAATAATACATATTTGGTTGTAAAATCAAGAAACTACTGACACAGACACATATTTTATTAAACACACATTCATAACAGTCGAACATCTTAATGACGTAACGAATAAATGAACGTAGGGGTCAAGCCCATAAAGTGTCAGTATATCTTATATACAGTATTATTTCATCTAAACAACTTGCTAAACCTTTTTCCCTCAGTATATAAATGGCTTTAACCAGCCAGACCAAAGCACAAAACGGGAGCGTTGAATTAAGAGTTACCAACCCATAATTCATTTTACGCATATTAAAACACGGGCATTTGAAGAACCAGTGACACATCCTATACTATTAATCGGCACATATACATTATTATACGACCTGATGTTCGCTTATTTGATTATACATAATGTAGATAAATAGAAAACATTACCGCTGGGTTACCGATGATGTTATACTCATTCCCTGGGTTACCGATGATGTTATACTCCACCCTGGGTTACCGATGATGTTATACTCCACCCTGGGTTACCGATGATGTTATACTCCACCCTGGGTTACCGATGATGTTATACTCCACCCTGGGTTACCGATGATGTTATACTCCACCCTGGGTTACCGATGATGTTATACTCCACCCTGGGTTACCGATGATGTTATACTCCACCCTGGGTTACCGATGATGTTATACTCCACCCTGGGTTACCGATGATGTTATACTCCACCCTGGGTTACCGATGATGTTATACTCCACCCTGGGTTACCGATGATGTTATACTCCACCCTGGGTTACCGATGATGTTATACTCCACCCTGGGTTACCGATGATGTTATACTCCACCCTGGGTTACCGATGATGTTATACTCCACCCTGGGTTACCGATGATGTTATACTTCACCCTGGGTTACCGATGATGTTATACTCCACCCTGGGTTACCGATGATGTTATACTTCACCCTGGGTTACCGATGATGTTATACTCCACCCTGGGTTACCGATGATGTTATACTCCACCCTGGGTTACCGATGATGTTATACTCCACCCTGGGTTACCGATGATGTTATACTCCACCCTGGGTTACCGATGATGTTATACTCCACCCTGGGTTACCGATGATGTTATACTTCACCCTTGGGTTACCGATGAAGTTATACCTCACCCTTGGGTTACTGATGAAGTTATACCTCACCCTTGGGTTACTGATGATGTTATACGTCACCCATGTGTTACCGAGGATGTTATACCTCATCCCGTGTTTTACCGAGGTTGGTATACCTCACCTATATGTGTTATCGTGGATGCTATACAAATAAAACCACCTACCTGTACATACGAACACACGTTGTGTTTTCCACAATATCTATATCTTCTATAATCATAGTGCATGGTTTCATTGGACCAAGCATGGAAACTGTCTTTAAACAGTTCTATTGCCGTTTTATGTTTATCTTTGCCGTGGAAATAGTTCATGTTTTGTCCCCACTGATTATCGGGGCGGCTCATATATTCACATTTAGATGCCCACTCTGCTGACACCATCGCCACACCCTCATTCCAGGTCTGAAAGTATAATGCAAATTTGAGTTTTAAAAATATTATGCTATGCAGGTTTCAATAGATTTTTCTTAACACGTTTGCTTATAGTAGCAATGTTTAAGCTGGGTGTAATCACATTACTTAGTATTGGTACTGTAAAATGTTATTGTTATATTTTATAAAACGATAATGTTAGTTTAATAAATAAAATTTCACATGCACGCACGCACGAACACACGCGCTCACACACATACATACATATATACAATAAATAAATATATATTACTAAAATTGGAATACAGAACAACATAAAGAATATATAATTAATTGACTGTTTGCTTAAGACTTGTACCATTTTATTTTTTATCTTTATTTGACGTTGTTAATTAGCGCTTAAGATCGTACACCTATTATTTTAATAGCATTATACATTATCCTAAGTATTATTATAAGTGTCGGGGCAAAATGGAAGTTAAAGGTGAGATGGGTTTCCAGAGGTCGACTGACCCTTGGTTAGGAGTGAAGTCCCACCCCCACCCAACTCCACTCTTCTCGTGAAGCCCGAGACGGTATGTGCATGACATTTGTTTAGCATATATGTATTTATATGTGATCATACACACAGACCGTCTAATAATTATTTAACTCATTTTTAAATTCATTTTAACTCATTTTAACAGAAAATCGTGACTGTCGATTTCATGGGTATAACTGCATTTTTGGGTGGAGAAATCGGATAGAAAATAAAAAAAAATAATTTCAGAATGCATGAGAGCAGAGAATGCATGTGTGGACGTGCTTGAATGTGCTTGACAGGTAGGTATCATAATATACACATCTTAATTAAAATACCTTATATAAGTTGCTAGGCAGCTATTTTACTAACGACAGATTAAACGTGAATTAAGCCATAATCAATGCAGACACGTGTGTATAGGGCTCTAGGTACAGAATTTACATTCAATTTAGCATATAATCAGATTTTCAAAGTTTGACTGCGGGGAATATTGAGTTTGAGTTGAAAGATACTCATTTAAATTATCTAAAATTGATCGCGCGCATTTTGTATACACTCAATTAGAAGTAGATAAATATATTCTGTAATCTATATTAACATTTGGAAGAGAAAAGTTTGAGAATGTTTGACTTAAAGAGACATTGATATGTGAAAACCAGGTTACGATACCTATCCATCACGAAAAACTGTAAAGTTTAAGTGAATAAAGAATATGTTCTGTTAAAAAAAATTAAAGCGACATACGGCATTCTATACTTTATAAAATTTACGGTTTCCCGTTAGTTTTTCTACATAACTTGCATTCGTTTAATCATTAATATTTAATCCTAAGAACTGAATAAAGCAAATTATGATTGCATAGTTTTAACAGTCAGGGAACTTTTGAAAAAAACATCAACTTAAAGGTGATATTTCATCACATCATAATTAAATATGCGAACTCGCTACCATGCTACAAGTCCGATCTAGTTCACGTCCCTATGTGTATCGCCGTTATTGTTGCCTGTTGGTATGTTGGTTTATGGTCATACTATACCAATTCATTTCCCATAAGCCTACCTTTAGCAGGGCAGATTGATATGGACCCACGTCAGATTTTTTCAAAATGACTGCCAAATACATAATAAATAATCAATTAAACATATATGTATCAGGTTTTAACAAAATATACTATGACAATCACAGCAAATTCCACAAAATGATAGACAAAGGGTCATGACATATTATCTGGGTATGTTTTAATTTCAAAATGGCTACCTTTTCAAAATGGCCGCCAAAACAAGTTGAAAATAGTACAAAGAGGAATTCGTTTAATAGTTTTTCTTCACTAACATTTCTTTATATAGTATTTGTTTGTAAATATTTCAATAAAAAGAGGTATCTAGAGGCAGTCTATGGTTAAGGTATTAAGGTATTTACATGTTTAAATACAATTTCTACGTTTTCTTCAACGTTTTGAAATTTCTGAAGGGTACTAAAAACATTTTTTTCATCAGAAACTATCGGTTCATTTTAAGATATATTTATAAAACCCTGAAATACATTATTTGACTTGATAAAACTTATTTACAAAACAAAACAAGCAAACAAGACCCAACGCGAGGAAATTTTATGCTAACGGGTTAATTGCGTCTAAACTATATAGTAGCCGAGCAGAAACAATGGAATTGGCCTGAAACCCAATGTGAAGATCGTAATGGCATTTTATGTTGACACCTTCACATTTAAAATTGAGACACTTAAAACAATCGGAGACTTGTACAAAGACTATAGATGGATCAGTACCCAAGTGGCAAATGTAAAATTAGCTGACACTGCAGATTTCTTTCTGAAATAAACACATGTATCAGGGAATGCTCATCAAGTGATTACCATACTTATGGTAAACCGGGCTTACAGTTATTTCATTGAGAATGTGAGCAAGGCATGCTTACCATTGAGTATTGCGCATGACAATCATAAAGGGAAAACAAAAGTTCACATTGCAGTGCTATTCAGTCACATTTTAAATCAGAGTCATATGTGTGTGTGTGAGACTTCATTAGTGTTGTCTCATCAATATCCATTGAACTAGCTCTCAAACAGAAAACAAGACTGTGAAAGAAGATGAAGGTGAAGTATGTGCTGAAAACAAGACTGTGAAAGAAGATGAAGGTGCAGTATGTGCTGAAAACAAGACTGTGAAAGAAGATGAAGGTGAAGATGAAGGTGCAGTAGGTCAAAGCTTTCACATTAGATGATCTCTGAACCAGTCATGGCTGGAGTGATCTGTTAGTTTGAGTTATTGCAATAATTCATCAGATGTCGCCAAAGAAAGTACTTCGGTCTTTGCCATCATGAACAAGTTAAAGATGTTCAGACAGTTTGAGTGACACAGTAGAGGAATTAGCAAAACATATTCAATGATAATATTGAGGATTTTCTGTGCTTGACTTACATTACACAGAAGACTCTCGCGTGACAGAAACAGAAATTCAAGTAAATTAAGTCATGTAAAGCATGACACGTTTGTAACTGAGCTTATAGATGGCATAACCAAGTCGCTTTTTAAACAGATTAAGCAGAACACGTCTTTCCTCTGTGATCACCATCTTACAACATATTCTATAACATGCTTTCTCTTCTCGCATATTCGCATATATATGTATCATATAAGGTTTGGATTAAGGTTCAACTGGTGTCTCACCAACCCTTTCTAAATTTGGAAAACTTATTTGGATTTTAGTCAGACTATACGAGCTGCCTTAAAACGCCGTTTTATGCATGCCCAACATTAGTAAGTATGATTAGCAAGTTCTGATACACATTGTTGAATGTCACTTGCAGAAAGTTTAGTTGGGGATACATCATCCATGATGAATATATACCTCACAGCGTGACAGCCATCATGCAAAACAAAAGCAGAGCTCTGGTTACCTGGCACAGCAATTGGTCGCGATAGAAAAGAAACTAAACAAACTCAAATGAAACAAAGGTGAAGATGTGCATTGTATCAGACAACGGGAGTATGATGTAGACTGATCTCCATCATTTCACTGAGAGGTTGATAAATGCGCATGTTGCATTTGACAGATTTTGCCAAACAATACTTCACTAAACTTATGATATATATAGTAGACACAGACGTTGTAATACATATTACAGCACTGGTACAGAAAATACAGTTAGATAAGTTAGTGTGTTAGGTGCTTCGTTGCACATTGCATTGCTTACTCTTTACATCATATAAACCAAGACGCATAGCTGCTTTTCACACTAAAGAGATGTAATGAAATATCTTCATGTGCTGAAAGAGGTAAAACCTGTGCTTGGAAATACTTTGTTCAGGTTGGACAAGGTTTCCAATTCCAGATGTTGTGCTTCTTGGAAAATGTGTTTTCCTTATGTATGACAGAGACAGTGCATGTACATTCAACAAGTCCAAGTCACCAATTGCAGTAGCTTTTATCAAGCACACCTGCCGAGTTGTTCAACATGTTTGACATTGTAGGAGACATGGCCTTTAGGTCCATCCCTGAAATGCTTGCATCAGGTGACTGGAGAGGGTATGTTGGAGACATTCTCGATAACAATGCCACAGGGCTCAGCATATGCAAGGAACTTCTTAAATGTAGATGTCTAAGAGACAAGTGTTTGACAAACGATATGTCAAAGCAGGAATGCTGAATACAGTCTTTTGATAATGGGACGTGGAGTACTGTGATTGTGATTAAGAAAAATAGCACTCTTCAGATCACAGATAAGTAAGATTAGATCACATTTAATGGTAGCTCTAATATTGAAAATGTTCAACTGATAGGATCAGTTATTTCATTTGGGTTTATGCATATAACAAATTACTTTTTCATTTTGTTTTGTCTTGTTAATATTGTTTATTAAATAAATTCCTTTGCGATATGTTTTCTCTAAGCGTTTGGAAGGCTCGGCAAGCTTGATTTTTTTTATAACACGCGTTTTATAGTCAGTTTTGCTACTTCATATGCATGTTTTAAAATCAGTATTAATAATTATATAAATAGTTCAGAGGAAATTATTCTTACATATTGCTCATTGGTGATTATATTGCACCAATAATATATTAAAACCCGGAATAGAATAACCATGAACAATTAATAAATTCTGAATTTAAGTATATGCAAGCAGTTTTAAAGTCAAAATGATATTGGATAAACAAATATAGGTGATCATTTCGAAGCTTGATAAATAATTCAAGATTGTTGTTTGTCCCTTTAATAGTGTTTTGCTAAGTAACTTGATGTATACTTTGAGTTATTATAAACTAAAAGCCTTTATTAAAGATAAGACTGAAACTTAAACTCACTTCAGAAATGCTTAAGGCTAAAGACAACTAAAGACAAACTAGACTCAGAGTTGGCATATTATGTATACTTGTGTAAAACCACTAAACTCTGTAGTATAGGGGTGTATCTATCAACTATTTATTGAAGTATAGACATACACCTAAATATATCAAGACAGTACCTTTGTAAAACACATTAACATTTGTTGCTGTCTACAAAATAAAAACAACAAACTATTTTCTAAAATGGCGACCATTTTGAATAAAAAAAATGACCCAAATTATATTACATGTTTTATTGTCTATCAATGTCCTGAATTTGGTTTATTTACAATAACAACTTTTGATGAAACCAATAATTTATGGACTTCATTAATTCTTTATGGAATATTTGGCGGCCATTTTGAAAATGGCGGCCATTTTTCAAAATATGACGTGGGTCTATAGCCAGAAATGTTTAGTAAAGTATTGTCTAGCTATGCGTCAAGTTTGGTGCTTTTGTCACAAAATGCACAATTTAACCAATATATGTCACCCCACTACTTTTAGCTGTAAGCTCTGTACTGAGTTCCCTTATATAGGAAGCTATTTTTTTATTACTTGTTTTGAAAGACCTATCTTAGTTTTATCAAAAAAACATACATAAGCCATACGTTGAGTATGTTTTGAAAAAGCTGTTTGCTGACCCACCTACTTGCATGTAGAAACATGAGGAAAATGTAAAATATACTTTTTTTTTGATTATGCTACGCATTATGAATACATTGAACAAATGTCTGATTTAACCTTTATAAGTACTCTTCAAAAGTTGAATTTTATTTTTTTTAACAAGATTTTTCGGTTGTTTACTTTGTCAACCAATCAACATTAAGAGATTCTGTGTAATAGCTCCGAATTTACCCTGGAACTTTTCCCCTGCCTACTGATTGGTTGGTAATTGGTGTAGTCTGATCTTATCGGTAAAAGTATAGATATGGAACCCGCCAGTATCTTTATAAACGAGAATCTGTCTACACACGGGTTGATGGCAGAAATCGGTGCAGAAGTTTAACACATATCATCAACATTTTATCGAATTCTGTTTCATGAATGTTATAACATTTTCTAAAAATGTATTTAGCTTTGTCGTGAATATATCAAAGTATGCGTTTCGGAACAGGAATGAAGCGTTTCACTTTGATCAAGTTGACAGTTTTTATCTTGTTTCAATCTGGGTGATGAAAAACCCTCACATTGAACGTTTGCAAGATATACTATCTGACGATAAATCGTTTCCTGAATTATTTTTGAAAATGTAACGAATGATTGTAGAATGAAAGAGTGCTTATGATGAAATATCATCACCATTTTCCAAAACATCCCTGACTATTTAACTATTTATTATATTGCCCCAATAATATACTCAGGTTTAAAGTCAAACTGATACTATATAAATAAATCGAGATGCTAGATAAACACTTGAAGATTGTCATATGTCCCTTTAAGACTCTTTTTTTTTTTTATTATTCATATATGTTTAGCTATAATGGATGAAGAGTATTTAATTAAAGGCTGTCTTACATTAAAAATGGTATTCTGGGCGTTGCTTTGAGCGAACGTTCTGTCGCGTATATCTTACGTCGGTAATGTATACGCAATTAATTTAAAGTGTCACCCCATTTTTAAAGATTTAGATAAGTTTAGTTTACACTAGTGAAGTTGTTACTAACACAAATAGTGTCTCTATTTGCCCCCAACCCCGTGCCAACCACACCCCCACCACCCCCACTCACCCATATTTTTAAGTGCTGTAACAATATGTTTCATGAATGGCGCATGCTTTTTATGTTGTCATAGTTCAAGAATTATAAAAGAAGAATGACTTAGGTGAAAGTTTAATAGAAATGCAATATATGTGCATTTCACAAACAGCAATGTGTTTCAGTCCTGCAGCTAGAACTGGTCAGTTATATCGCAGAACAGTAGCCTTCAGTCTGACCCTTTACTTGTCAAGCAGAGTAGGAACACACGTCGAACACTAAATGTAGATTTCACAGAACACAGTCAACCAGAAACACGCAGAAACACGCATTAGTGTTTACCCTACTTTTTCAACCAATCAGTTGTCTCAGATTTTCAAATACTCGCACCATTTATTTATGAAGATTTTACTACAAGCAGTCTTCGCGGTGAAGAGTCGGCTCTATATTGTATAGAGACTATCGATACAACCAAAGGCAAACACTAAGTCGGATAGAGGCTATGAAGAAAAATCTTCACCATTAAGAAACCCTCTCTACGCTCCCTCCCTTTCGGTTCCTTAGTGGTGAAGATTTCTCTGCATAGCCTCTATCCTATACTTAAAACAAACAATAATTACGAAGACAATAAGACGTAAGGCATGTGACATTACAAACACAAACGGGTTGACAAACGGGATACAGATAAAAGGCCGCTGTGGGGTTTAAACCGGGTTCTAGGGTGCATCAAACCCCACTATTACCCTAGTGTTATCCCAATAAAATAAGTGTAAATAAAGAAATCCCAGCCATATCATATTCTCTAACAGTCAAGGCAGCATTAATAAGCAATATAATGTAACATATAGATGAGCATGTATATATGAATATAAAAAAGCTCAGAAAGCTAAAATGCAATTACTCAATGACTTGGCTGAAGCTAGAGCAACAAGAGAACACATCATTAAAGGTAATACAAGAGAATTTTAAGACAAATATCAAACACTAAGAATCGATGCTATTTGCCAAAACCGCCGCGACTATCCTTATATTGTCACATTAGCTTGATATGCGATACGCTGATACACCTATTACCCACTTCTCAGTCACGTCAGATCGACTAGGTTTAAACTTATTTCATTAAAACTCAGATATTAAATCTTTTTTCATTATTGTATTTAATGGTCAAGGCGCATTGCGCATGCGTCATAATACAATGTTCATTTGTATATCAGTGCAATTGTTCATTGAATTGTTGAAAAGAAGTAAGTGTTTATTAAGGACTATTGGTCGGCCATATTTGAAAATAAAAAATCGATGGGATATGGTCAAGAGATATTTTCAATCAAATACCCTTTTAAGCACAAGCAATGTCAGCCATATAGTACATGACAGTAATTCAACACTATTGATGTGAACATGATATTAGTACGAATACTTATATGGCAGAAGTTGTGCGCTTTATATTCGAAAAGTTTGGTACACTTTTACTCAACGTTGTTTTCTTTTTTATGTGAAATAAATTGTTCCATATACTAGTCCATTTATCCAGCGAGAGCAGACGAGATATCATTTCTGAATAAAATAAGCCATTTTATCACATCATCCAAATCTCGAAGTACACCATTGTAAAAAAAGGGGGAGGCGGTCTTATGGTATTATTCTTGTCATCTAAAAACAATTGCAAACCGTCATGTTGTGGTTGAGTTTGTGCACAGGTATACTGAATAAAGCCGCAAGTTACCTTGGTTATATTGACACATTCACTCTTCCACGTCGCCTCTAGCCCCATTTAAGCAATTTCGGACCCGTAAGTACTTGGATGTTTCTATACGTAAGCGCTATAACATGTCAATTAAGGCACTATACAATAACATCTCTTAGAGTCTGCGAGTTTTTCATTTCAACATTTTTCATAAACAGTAATTAAACCAGAAGGAATATGTAAAACAATTCAGGGCATTGGTACATTCTAAAACTGAAGCACATTAATATGTGTGTTTTGATTTTATTTGGCCCCGGTAATTATGCATGATTACTTCTTAACGCTAGTTGGTTTGTATTCTTTCTGTATACGTTGATTCTTAACAATAGTCGGTATGTATTCTTTCTTTATACGTTAATTCTTAACACTACTCGGTATGTATTCTTTCTTTATACGTTAATTCTTAACACTAGTCAGTCGGTTTGTATTCTTTCTTTATACGTTAATTCTAACACTAGTCAGCCGGTTTGTATTCTTTCTTTATACGTTAATTCTTAACACTAGTCAGCCGGTTTGTATTCTTTCTTTATACGTTAATTCTAACACTAGTCAGCCGGTTTGTATTCTTTCTTTATACGTTAATTCTTAACACTAGTCGGTGTGTACTCTTTCTTTATAAGTCGAAAGTCAGACAGCAAGAAGAACCTTTAATATACCTTGTGAAAAACAACAAAAAACAAGAAACTGTATAGCTGTAACACAGTGGATGATGACAATTATCACATTTGATAAATGTTAAGGTTGGAACACATAAGCTCGTATTATGTCATAAATATACTAGCAAGTTGTCATAAATTGTAATAAGATGCACACAGTGACGAAATTAAAACTGCATGACATTTATATTTTATCAAATCATGCGCCAGTTTTTACTAACAATTCCTTAAGTATAGTATAATAAGTCAATAAGTAAAACTTTGCAAATGCATACTCTTGTGAAAATGTTGAACAAAGTAGAATAATGAATGTCTCGAGCACAGTGAATGAATACATGTAAAATGTGAAATTTAAAGAAACTATAACATATCTACAATCCCAATCCATGAGAAACAATTTAATATTTGGCGGTATTCCAGAATCCAGAGACGAAAAACCCGAGGAAACAGAGTATAAACTTCGACAGTTTTTGTGTGAAAAGCTAGAATTAGCTCAAGATATTGTAACAAACATGAAAATGGAACGCGTACACAGGATCGGTGCCCCTGCCCCAGGGTATAAACGCAAAATTGTGTGTAAATTTAATTTGTTTCCAGACCGCGAAATGGTTAGAAAACTGGGATTCAAACTTGCAAACAGCGAGTTCTTCCTTCACGAGCAGTTTCCGCCGGAAGTGATTTCCAAGCGACGAAAGCTTACGCCTTTGCTGAAAGACGCCAAGAGAGATGGCAAACGGGCTTGGATCAGCTACGATACACTGTACATAGACGGGAAACAGGTCAAACCATAGGAATCAACCGAGGTTGGATTGAGTGTTCTTGTTTGGAACTGTAATGGACTAACTAACAGTAAAAAAGAAAACAATGATTTTGTAAATATTTTGTTTCAAAATGATATTGTCATTCTAACAGAGTCATGGACAGATAAAGACAGTGAACTAGATTTTCCAGGATATACTTGTTTTAATTATTATCGTAAATTCAGACACAGGCGAGCTAAGAGAAACAGTGGTGGTATTGTTGTTTATATTAAAGACACTTTAAAAAATGGTATTTCTATTATTAAAGATCGATTCGATACCATGTTATGGTTAAAGTTAGATAAGATTTTCTTTGGAAATGATGAAGATATTTACTTATGTGGTGTGTATCTATGGGGTGATGACTCGCCTGCTTCAACCATTATTGATGCGGACTTATTTCTAGTATTACAAAATGATATTAACTACTATGAATCTTTAGGTCGTGTACTAGTCACAGGGGATTGTAATGCAAGGGTGTCTATTAAAAAAGATTATATTCTTTTCGATAGGATTGTCGATGAAATTGACGCAACTGATTATATTCCAGATAACCCTTTAGAGAGATTCTCACAAGACAGTGTTTCAAACGCCCAAGGGGTTAAATTACTCGATTTGTGTAAATCTACATCTATGCGATTAGCTAACGGACGCTTAGGTTTTGATTGTGGTGTGGGCGAATTTACATACGTGAATCGGAACGCATGTAGCGTTATTGATTATTTGTTATTGAAAGAAATTGATTTTCCGCTTGTTAACAATTTTAAAATCGGCAATTTCACAGAATTCAGCGATCATGCACCTTTATCGTTCACTGTAAATACTATGAATCGTACAGTTAATACTAATCCGTGTGATCGCGAATACATCTCATGTAAATGGAATGAGGCGAATAAAGAATTATTCCGTAATAGGATAATTGGCAAGTTACCGGTATTCACATCAATTGTAAATGATATGAATATTCGTGATAAAGATAGTATTAATAACGTAGTGTCGAGTTTTACCAATTTAATGACAGAGGCTGGTGACCTCTTGTTTGTAAAACAGAGAACGGTTAAGAATGGGTTTCAGTCTGTAAACTCGGACTCAAACAAATGGTTTGATGTTGATTGTCGCCAGGCTAAGCAGTTATACAAAGAGGCGTTATTTTTGTTTAATACGAATAAATCAAATTTAAATAGAAATTCGCTTTCTGATAAAAAAGCGAGCTATAAAGCAATAATAAAGAAAAAAAGACGTGCATATAAATATAGACAAATGAAAGAACTGGAACAGATGCGACATTCAAAACCACGCGATTTTTGGAAACTGTTTAACAGAAAAAAGCAAAACAATACCGATATCACCCTAGATGAGTTTCATACATATTTTAAAGACTTATTTAAGGACATAAAAAACGCGAAAAATGACGAAGCTGAATCTTTTAATAATAACCATAATTTTGATGATAATTATCCAATTTTTAATGAATTAGACATGCCTATAACTATTCCGGAAGTAGAGGCAGCGATTAAGTCGCTACGCAAAAATAAAGCCGCCGCCGGCGACAATATATTGAACGAATACTTTATATCAACCTGTGATATATTGGCGGGGCATATAACTGATATTTTCAATGCGATTTTTGATTCTGGAGTTTTTCCAGAAGAGTGGACGAAAGGATATATGATAGCATTACATAAAAAGGGAAATAAAAATATCGCAAATAATTACAGAGGCATAACCTTGGTCAGTAGTATGGGCAAACTGTTTTCAAGCATCTTAAATAAACGTATCGATAAATGGTGTGACGATAATAATAAAATATCCGATGCTCAGTTTGGATTTAGAAAAGGTAAATCTACAACAGATGCTGTGTTTATATTACATAATATCATTGAAAAAAAATTAAATGCTAAAGGTAGGCTTTATTGTGCATTCATAGACCTTAAAAAGGCTTTTGACTCTATTAATAGAAATGCACTCTGGTTAAAATTGTACAAATTAGGTATTAATGGGAAAATGCTTAGAATAATTCGATCGATGTATGATATTGTTAAAAGTTGTATTAAGCACTGTGGATCATTTTCTGATTTTTTTGATATATCAGTCGGATTAAAGCAAGGGGAGATAATCTCGCCGATAATGTTTGCGCTTTTTCTAGAAGACCTAGAGTTATATTTATATACAAGTATTAAAAGCGGACTTTCATTTAATGATATATCTCTTATCCTTCTGCTTTTTGCCGATGACATGATTTTAATAGGCACAAGTATAGAAGACCTGCAAAGTAGTTTAAATAACTTATATAACTATTGTGAAACATGGAGCCTAGAGGTAAATACAGATAAGACTAAGGTGGTGGTTTTTCGTAACCGAGGAACAACCAGAGTTACTGAAAATTGGTCTTATAACGGTACCATTCTCGAAGTGGTCGACGACTTTAACTATTTAGGAGTTGTGTTCAACTATACAGGGTCGTTTACGCTTAACCAACAAACATTATGTGGTAAAGCGCTTAAAGCTATGAACCTTCTATCAATAAATATAAAGAAATATGAGTTAAAACCGAAAACAGCTTTACAATTGTTTGATGCTTTTGTAGGTTCTATTCTTAATTATGGCAGTCAAGTGTGGGGTTTTACTAAATCCAAGGAAATTGAAAGAATTCACTTAAAGTATTGTAAACAAGTTCTTGGTGTAAAATTATCGACAAGTAATGCAGGGGTATACGGGGAATTGGGCCGTTATCCGTTATATATAAATAGACATGTTAGTATCATTAAATACTGGCTAAGAGCGGTCAATAAAGATAACGTTATTATAAAACACGTGTATGAAAGCGCAAAATCTGACTGTGAAAGAGGATTAAAAAATTGGGTGTCAAAAGTCATGTCATTACTAAATAGTAGTGGTTTCATGTATGCATGGCTTGACCCAAGCTCACTAAATGCAATACATTTTGTACCGATATACAAACAACGACTAATAGATAATTATGTCCAAAACTGGTCAACCGACCTTGAAACGAATAGAGTGCTAACTCTTTACAAATCTGTTAAACACCATTTTGAATATGATAATTACCTAGATATATTGCATACCAGGCGCGATCGCAGTGTGGTAACCAGATTACGCTTGTCCTCTCATAGTTTAAGGATCGAGACAGGGAGGTATTCTCGTGAAAGGTTAGAAAGACATGAACGGATATGTCAAATATGTAACACTAATGATATAGAGGACGAGTTCCATTTTGCGTTAATATGTCCTATTTATAATACAATCAGAAGTAAATATATAAAACGATATTATAGCCATAGGCCTAGTATGTTTAAATTCATTGTTCTCCTTCAGTCAACAAACAAAAAAGATGTTATCAATTTTAGCAAATACATCTCAGAAGCTTTCTCTTTAAGACGTACCATGATAAATAACTTATAATCTCGTTCATCCTCACTATAATACAATTGTTCTATTGTACCGTATTAGATTTTGATTCCTATATATATATATATATATTTTTTTTCTCCGTGATATATCTCCTTTTTTTCATATTAATTCATAAATTAATGTACCTGTACTAATCTTGTTATTGTGGTCAAATTATATTTGTAAAATGTATGTTTATATGATGAAAAACTATGTAATAGTTTAAGTCAATAAAATTTCTTCTTCTTCTTCTTCTTCATGTAAAAAAAAGGCGATGAAAACAAAGGCGACAAATGGTCGGCTATGGGCGTGACTCAGAAGACAATGGACAGTACATTTAATATTAGTTTAAAACATTGTTATACATTTAAGTGATATTGTTTGAATGTGCAGATTTTATGGAATTATTTATTTCACGTAAAAACAAAAGAACTATATTGTATCAACCTTTTCGGATATAAAGGGCAAAATTTCTGTCATATAAGTATTCCTTCTGATATTATGTGTTGATTTACTCGTGTACAATATGGTTGTCATTGCTCGTGTTGATTTACTCGTGTACTATATGGTTGTCATTGCTCGTGTTGATTTACTCGTGTACTATATGGTTGTCATTGCTCGTGTTGATTTACTCGTGTACTATATGGTTGTCATTGCTCGTGTTGATTTACTCGTGTACTATATGGTTGTCATTGCTCGTGTTGATTTACTCGTGTACTATATGGTTGTCATTGCTCGTGCCTAAATTATTCATTTGTTTGAAAATCTCACTTGACCATACCCCTAATGTTTGATATTTTTTTTAAAGATGACGGACCAATAATCCTTAAATGATTATATCGTCTTTGTTTATTTTCGGACTTAATAACTCGTTCACTCTTTTCCAAGATTGTCAGAACTCTCAATAATCAAACTTGTTTAAGTTTTCTCCTGTTTTTTTGTGTTTTTTTGTGTTTTTTTTGTTTGTTTATTCCTGTTTCGTTTCGTTTTGTTTAATCCTGTTTTGTTTTGTTTTGTTTATTCTTGTTTTGTATTGTTGTTTTGTTTTGTTTATTCCTGTTTTGTTTTGTTTTGTTTATTCTTGTTTTGTTTTGTTTATTCCTGTTTTGTTTCGTTTTAGTTATAATCATCCTACCCGGTATCAGCTGTTACATATACCACATACACGAGAGTCGCTAGTCCCTCACACTTGCTATTTCCATTAGGTTGACCAATTAAAGACGCAAGAGCTATATCGCTGCTATTGCACATGTCGTTAGTTAGGTCACTGAAGGAACTTATGTACTTAGGTATTAATTGTGTATTTAGTCAGTGCATTACTCTGATGATCCCCATTGATTTGACACTTGTATATACCATTCTGTGCATCGCTAGCTAGGGTAACATGACCATGCAGGAAATAGCTGATAACCTGTAACAATGTAGCTGTTAAATCAGGAATATCATTGTAAAAGTAAGATTTGACGGAAAATCCGGGGATTGTACACTTAAATCCGGAAATCCGGAGAACAAGTAAAAATTCTGGAGAATCCGGATTTTATCCGGAGATTTGGCAGGCCTGCAGTACTAATTCTATACAAGACATGGGATGGTCTGCCTCTACCACACACACAAAAAATCGACCGTCATTTATGGCCTAACATGTGCTAAAATGACGTAAAATACCATTCAAACAAAATCAAAACATGTATGCAAGCAATTTCAAAGTGATTGAACAAGTAGTAGTTTAACATAATTGAAATTGGTTATAGCTTTTAGTGGGACAGTGTATGAATATTGTACTTTAAACGTAAAATGTGTTACCTTTACACCATTATCTATCTATAACACATACACTATATCCAAATGGTCGGATTACCAAGGAACATAATCAACTGTGTAATGTATAATTTGTGTTTACTTAGCTGCATAGGACTGAGTTTCAGTTTTAAAGATTGATTAATGTTTGGAAAACCATATTATGAGTTTCAAGTTAACATTTACAGCCACTTGGTTAGATTTTCCAAGCAATATATATGCAAATTGTATTATACGTTCATGTAGTAAGCGGAACACCAATGTTTATGGGAAACTACGAGTACGTTGATGTTAAGCAAGGTTGTGCTATCTTTAAAACGAAATGAAGAAGATAGTATTAATAAACTATTTTGAATGTTTAGACATAATGTAAGCTAGTTATATTGCTGTTATGGAAAGCATTAAAGCGTTATTTTCCTACAATAATTATATTGAATTTTAAAACAGTACTGTAAAATTAGCAATACGAATATGTAATTTGCTTTAAGATGTATTTAATACTCATAATATTACAGAAGTTATGTGGCTTTAGCACGCTACATACGCCTATGTTAGGGTTCAGTAATATTAAAAGAGGGGTATATCTTATATATCTCATATTCTTTTTCTCTAGTCAATATCTATATACCATCACTACACTCCAGTCACCATCTCTACACCGCAACTACACCAGCGGAATTTTGATAGTATTATAAGATGATACCTGCGATTGTATTGTTTAAGATATTTTTTATACTTAATACACATTGAAATTAATGACCTGCAAAACTATTTAGACTTAATCATATTAAAGATTGCATCTTGGAATCAGCTGACTGTCATGTACATTCTATGGGCCTAGAGATTGGCGATATTGCTGCCTTTGTTAGTCCCATCAAATGTTAATTATTAATCATTCTGTCAACTTGTGTGGTACCTTATCATATTTGTACACTCGTATATTAACCTAGTTGGTGTCCTCAGTTTCTTAATTGGCTATACTTTCAGAACAGGTTGCGGTCATGTCATTCGTATTTCAAACATACATTAATACATATGTTACATGTTATTAAAACAGCCATTGCCCGAAGAAAGTTCAGCAAAATGGATAACAATTTTGAAAGAAAAGAGTAGAAACGTCAAGCTGTATATACTCCTTTATAACCATGTTATTTAATAAAATGCTGGCGTGCAGACATGACGTGATGTCATGTTTTGTCCCTTGTGTCAACATTTCTGTACATTTTGACTGTTATGTACAGAAAAACGTGTTTGCCTCTAGCTTCTTGCCTTCTTAACTAATAACCTCTAGATTAATGTATTGTCCATAACCGTGCGTTTGTAAATTGTTATTAGGTTACTGTACGATTCAATCTGGCACTTTATGAAGTTATATACATGTATTCGTGTTGCATCAACGGCCCTTTTGTCCATAACCTTGCATCAACGGCCCTTTTGTCCATGACCGTTCCAAGGCGGTACCTCTATTGTTAAAACTTTATGTTTGTGATGTCGCGTACCTTACTGCTATTATATGTACAATATAAATACATGTTTATTGATAATATACGTACAATATAAAAACATATTTATTTTCATATCACACCCTATATCAGGCCCTCGACCCATATCAGTCCTCGAGCTAAAGCCCTCGGGCTGATATGGTGTCTCAGGCCTGGTATAGGGTGTGATATGCAAATACCCATTTATTATTCTCTATATACTATATGTTATATATTATATGTTATATTATATGCTTCTGGTCGACTGTGTTCTGTGAATGCTACCTTCCTGTTTGACATGCTTTCAATGTTAATGTGTGTTTATAAAAGTCGAAAGCTCTATAGGAAGGTAAGTTTGTTGTAGGATTGTTTGGTTGTTAATTTCATAATTTGGTTGTTAGTTTTATAATATTATTACATGAAGATATAATTAATTCTTCTTCTTTATTTCTTTTAACTTTTAAGTCACCAAATGGTGAACCATTTAATTTTCCGTATGTGTGTTGTGTTTTTGAGGCCAAACATAACTCATACTGCGTAATATCATACGCATAACTTAAATTAGTATATTTATAACAAAACATACTCCTCGTGCAATCCTTCATTCACTTACGCTCCTTGACAACGTTCAGATATATCTTCGTCTAAATAAAAAATGCAAATATAGGTATTCCAATTTTTTTTTCTAAAAACAATCGTAATCTTGAAGTAAGGGTAAATAACATGAAAATAAATTGTTTATGCTTAGACAATAAATGTGTTTTTGGAAGATTTTTGAATATAGTATTATTTTTTTAAAAAAAATAGGAGTGTCGGTCATGAACATTATCTCTGTAAGTATATAGTCTTATACAGGTGCTTGACCGTTGAGCATTTTCTATCAAACATTCTAGATCGGTGTTGTTTAGCGGGGCTGCGCTTTTATCAAAATCGTATTATAGAGAGTGATGCTTCTCTGCCATTGATGAATTGATAAATATGTTATGTTTCAAAAGTTTCCAAACATCTGCTTTTATATACATATCGTTTAATTTAAAGAATTAATATATTTGTTGTCTTATGATTGAACGTTTCTAAACCAACACAAAATATAGTTTGTTTAGTTAAAAGCAATATGCTCTTAAGATTTTTTCCTTTAATTAACCTTATCAATTCTAAAAAATATTTGTTGTATTTGCAAATGTGTGTACGGGTTTGATTTTTCATTTTTACAAAATGTATATAATTAGACTATTTGTTTATATTATAGTTGTGTTAGGTAAGTATTTGATGGTATGATTCTATTTAAAAGCTTTGTTCGATAAAAATTCGATGCATGCATCTTCATAGCCTATTTTTAATATTTGTTTATATCTTTTATTTTTGATCTGTATAGACAATATTGTAATAGGGATCGCCTAGATGACAACATCGTCCAATGTTGTTAACATCACTTTAAATTCCAGGTCGGATACAAAAATGTGTAATCCATCAAAGCCAAAACCCTTCCGTCCAGAATATTTGTTGAGGGCGTAATTATGGCCAGTTACCAAACTCCAGTGTGACGTCGCAAGATCAAACAGCGGAGGTGATTTATATATGCAGTGTAACGTGTGCCCGTACCTTTATCAAGATGTGTAAATAACAACACAGTATACGGAGGTATGCTAAGCACCTGCGGCCTAGGTGGGAGAGTCATACCTGCTACCGCTTACAATCAATAATGACCTTTACATGTACAGCTGTAACGCTGACCCAACAGGTGGTTAGGCCGGATAACGTTATGACATTGACAAACAATGCGGACACCAATCTCTACCCAGAGTACACCCGTTCCTCATTTGAGTGCAAGGAACGATAACTCTGCGTGGAGATTGTGCGGACATGGGGACATCAAGTATTAACCGCTATATTTGATTTATATTATTACATTACCAATTCATCCTTATTGGGCGAATTGAAACTATTAAGTATGTCTGAATCTGTACCAATATTAACAATAAATGCTAGAATAACCTTCATTAATTCTATACAATGATCTACTACACTCAGTAAATTTGAAAACGTAATACTTGGTATTTTTTTGAATTTCTAGAAATGATGTTAAAGATGTTAAAGTCAATTATATTTTAACTGAAAGAAGTAGAGCAAATCTTATGCAACTGTTTATCGCCATATGTTAACATTTGTGACAAAGAGATTTGTGTACTAACATAACATAGAATCTTGCTTTGAACAAAAAAACAGTGGACTGAAAATAATCGAAATAAAAAATGTTGCGCTTTTAGATGTACTGAGTATATGTATCCCGACAGTCGTTTAGAATATTACAAGTGGTATTTAATGTATGTATCCACTCTAATAATGTCGTGCCTTTAACGGTTTACTCTCTTGTTGCTCTGGCTTCTGCCAATTCGTAGGGTACTTACTGTGTGTCTCTCTATGCTTTTGGTTTTTTATATTCATATATACATGATCATTTCTGTGTACTACTTATATTGTCTATTAATGCTGCTTTGTTTGTTAAAGGATATATCCTGGTGGGTCTTTCTTTAATAGTGAGGTTTGACCATTCCAAGGCCGTATCCCTGTTGACACCTCTTGTATGTGAGTTGTATGTGCCAGGTGTTGCATACGTGGCTTCTATTTAAAAATTGTATTCTATTGAAAAGTGTGTTTTACATGACTGAGTCTGTGAATGCTACATTTCCTGTTAGAAGTTTATATCGGTTTTTATTACATTTCTGTGGGTAAAAGATTGGGATTTCTCAGTGAAAGAATATTCATAATTACTAAATATTAATAACTAACTCCGAACACAAGAATAACTAACTGTGACGTTGAGTTATGACGTCAATTTAAAGTGTTGCTGACGTCGACGTCATCCGTCGATAACGTTCAATAAAGCGAATAATTCAGGTTAAAATTATACGTAAACTGATTTAAAATGTAATAAATCAATTATTTAACTGCTGGACTCGATTATAGGGAAATCCTTCACTCGATGTTAGTCGTGGAGCGATACGCTCGTTCGTGAAAAAAAAAACACGTCTACCATCTCGTGAAGGATTTCCCTATAATCGATCCCAATAGTTAAATTATCTCTCTTTATTCGACGTTCCGATACGAAATAGGCTGGATAAGAAGCAGACACTATTTAATTGATGAATTAAATGCAGCATTTAAACAACTAATCGGCCTTCTCATAGCAACACATTGGCATAAGCCATTCCTTGATTTTAAGTTATAGCTTACGTAAGGGCATTGTTAAAACAGATGATTATACATATCGCTAGAGTCATTACAAACATGTTTGTTTGTATGGTGGTTTACGTCATTTTCAACACATGCAACGTTATATATGACGGTCGATATTTTCGTGGTGGAGGCAGACCTACCACTTTTCCCTGGGTAGAACCAGTACATATCCAGCCATGCGTAATAAAAGACAACTTCCTCACTTACAAGTCAAGCTCCCAGTGGTATTCGAAAATGTACGTAACTGCGTATCTAATTGTTTGCGTAAAAGTAGATACAAAAGGCAAATACGCGGTATAGCAGTCACAATACGCGGTATAGCAGTCACAGAACGCGGTATAGCAGTCACAGAACGCGGTATAGCAGTCACAATACGCGGTATAGCAGTCACAGAACGCGGTATAGCAGTCACAATACGCGGTATAGCAGTCACAATACGCGATATAGCAGTCACAATACGCGGTATAGCAGTCACAGAATACGATATAGAAGTCACAGAACGCGGTATAGCAGTCACAATACGCGGTATAGCAGTCACAGAACGCGATATAGCAGTCACAATACGCGGTATAGACGCACAATACGCGGTACAGCAGTCATAGAACACGATATAGCAGTCACAATACGCGGTATAGCAGTCATCTCGGAATGATTAGTCACAAGACAAGAAAATCTACTAACCCGCTCTAACCTGTAATTCAATTATAACGGGGCCTCCTTAATAAACTCAACAACGTTTGTAGGCAATATACGTAAATTACAGGGATGACAGGAATACTTGTATATTGTATTAATTAAAAAAGCACACCATAAAACCCCATCAAAAATGTGCGTCTATGTCCCTGTTCATAATTTTGTATAATAAAAACCTCAACAATTATTTTACTCGTTTAAATGATATGTGAATTTTAGTTACTAAGATTACTAGTGTTATATTTTACCATCTTATAATTTTAAAGGTTTTTATTTGGAATAAGATCTTTACAAAATGTGTCATTTGGTGTTACTGATCAAAAGGTTGGCATATGAGATGGTTTGTATTTCTTTAATAGATGTTATGGCGCGGATGACTGCATGCAACTCAAGACTTATTGGTTGGGATAATAAAATGGTCATCTCGGGGATAATACCAATTTCTTCAAAAGTTGAATGCTGTTTCATATACATAGTAAATAGTTGTTATGTGGACATTGTAAATCATGCTGTCTGTTTTACAATATAGGGTATATAATATACCACAGGGTATATAATATACATATAATATACCACAGGGTATATTATATACCTATTATTTATATACACTAGTGTTTTTTTTAGTTTTGTTTTTTTACATTTTTTTTATTTGCTTTTATTGTTTTATTTATCACAATCATGCAACTATGTTTTAAATATAAATAATAACTGTAAATGTGTATGCATATATACTAAACGCATACACATATAGTGCATATACAATCTTAATTTTAGAAATCCAAGTATATGTCTCCGTTGGTATATTTTGTGGGGATTGTCCTTTCTAATATTACCATGGTTGAAATATAAAAAAAAGCATATGCGACTGATCCATGTGGAGGTATTGAGTCTGATGACACGGCTGGTGTAATAGGTCCAGGACCACTCAAATAATTTAATTGTGTATTATTTTATTGTTGTTAATGAAATTTAATTTCATATAGTCATGTGTTCTGTTTTATTGTATATACTATTGTACTATGACGAGACATTAATAAACAATAAAACTATACTATAAAGTACAAGGGTCATATCGGGGATAATAAATAGTAATTCAGTGACTTATAGTTAAAATGATAACACTAAATTGTATATTTCTATAAACAGTGTAACATAATAATTAACCCCAATGCAGAGCCGCTATGTACACATGTATATATCATAAAAGGTGAAGGTACACTTATAACTGATGTACAAACTAATATACAACATTAATAACAACTCATTAAACACGCCAATAAAGAACTGTCACATGATATAATTGCTGAAACATGGTTTATGACACGATCTTACTTTTATTGCCTTCCGTTTATTTTATAAGCGTGCCATGAAAATTGAAAGGAGACTCATTTTCTCGACATGTTTAGCAATCCTAAATTTACAACAAAAAGCGAAATATATATACGAAATATATATTATACGAAATATATATACGAAATATATATTATACGAAATATATATACGAAATGTGTGTACGAATATATACATATGACATACAAGTAACATATATCTACATACAACAGTTTAATACAATTAAAAAACGTAAATAAACTTTATAGTGTACACTTAACAACAAATCCACCACCACCAACTCAATACATCCGTTTTAATGAAGCCGAATAATTTAGTTTAAACATATTTATTTTACATTGATTGCGAAACAAGTTATTGCAACTTAGATTAATCACTCTCGATGGCTTGGCTTCCTGGGTAGAACCAGTACTAAGCAATGTGGATTAATTATCTTGCTCAAGGATAAATAACGTGGCCTCGACGAGGATCGAACCCACGACCTCTCGATCTGGAGTTCGGCGCTCTACCACTGGACCACGCACTCCACAAATGATGAAGCCGAATAATGCTTCTGTACGGAAAATGGTCTTAAGTATATCCTAGCGCGATGTGCCAGTATAGTACAAGTACAGGCCCAGTTACATTTAGAATAGTTTGAATAGCAATTCATGGTAGTACAAGTTCCATAGCAACGGTTTTCCTTTTATAAGTTGTATGCAGTTTCAAATTATTTATTTTATCACGGCTAAGCAATGCAATAGTGGATTTTAGCAGTGAAGTACACGTGGTATTTCAATCGTGTGACATAATGTTTTTTTCACTACTTTATTTGAATGTCAAAAGAATAACTTCTTTTTTTTTTTAGAAAAATGAATGTTTAATTTATATCATTTGCTTGGAAATGGTTTAAGAAACTGAGGTGTAGTTTTTGAAAATTGGTCTTGTTTTGTTTCAGAAAGGTGGTATGAAAGTTATATCATTTGATTGGTATTGAATTGAATGTTGTTTAACGGCTCATCAACACAGTATAGGTTATTTAGAGCCGCCCCAGAAGGAGGGGAAGGATACATAGGAATCCGAGAACCGTGCCCTTCTCTTATTATCGAATAGATTCCTATGATTCTTTAACGTGAAAATGAATCGTAGTTTATCGACATTGGTTGAGTATTTTAGAAGTTACGGTGAATGAGGAGATAACAATTTTACCATATAGTGAGCCGATGTCGTCGTAAAACTTTTTTTCTGTATGCATTTGATTATAAGGCATGCAATAAAAAGAACAATTGTTGTTTTGTCGTGAGTAACAGATTTAATATCAACTCAAAGTGATCAAACTTCAACATTTTCTCGCATAGAAAATATAGTTGTCTCACTTCTCGTTCAAAATAAAATCTGTCATCACTCCAAAACAACCAATTTCTCTTTATATTGCTTAATTATTTTTCCAATAAAAAAAACACACGAATATTTTCTGTTTGATGAATCTTCATGAAATACATCAGACAGTGGCCTTATTGTGAGTATTGCTATGTAAATACTGAAATGGGGAACCCTTGGAAGCAAAAACAAACAGAAACAATAGATAAAATTAGCAGACTTGGTTTCATTGAGTCTGTTCGTGAGAGGTAATATTGGGTGGAACAGCTTTCACGCCCGCAAGCACCGGCGGTAGTCTACTTTAAAAACACCCATATTGGGCTTAATGATACCAAAGGACTAGTAAGTAATAACACTACTGATACTGATTTGTAGTCGGCACGGTGTTTTACAACCGTCACACAGCACTAAAAACGCTAGCCTGAATGTCAATACATACTGAAAATGGGATCCCTTAGAGCAACAAACACAAACAACAGAGAAAAGAAGACTCGGTTTCATAACCATTATTATACAGCTTTAATGTGTTTTTTGATAAATGATTTAGAATTTAAATTTAAGTAAGGTCGAGTGAGATTAATAAACATTGCTATGAAACATTTAACATCATATAACTATTAACTTGTCAAAAAAGACGCCAATTTAAATGAGGTATGCAGACTAAAACAGATACAGTATTTAAAATGAGAAAGAATAATGTGAACGCTCATTAGTAATACGAGTCATGTTTTTATATTGCCGATTAAAATACTTACGACACTTTTTTATTGGGACTTATTGTTAGTTTATGAACAGGGTTAGATTTTAAGTTAAAGCATGAGGCTATCAAGATCTGGTTACACATTTCTTCAATGTTTCTTCTCTAACATTAGCTCAAAAAGTATTCTTGAATACTGGTTCCGTAAGCACAAACAGATATTCTCCGCTATGTATCGTTTATACTCATCAGCGAAATGTTCCACTAATACGTTAAACCTGTATTAAATTGAATTGAATGTTGTTTAACGAACCATCAACACAGTATAGGTTATTTAGAGCCGCCCCAGGGAGAAGGGAAGGATACATAGTAATCCGGGAACCGTGCCCTACTCTTACTATCGAATAGATTCCTATGGTTCTTTAACGAGCTCGGAGGATAGACAGATACACGGGTCCGCCCGGTTTACGTCCGCATCCGACGGACGAGGCTAATGGAAAGTGTCTTGCACAAGAACACACCGACGGAACTCAGTGGGTCAATGGGTCAATGGAAATCGCAACACTCAAACGCAATGACATCGTAGGTCAGCAATGATGCGCCTCAAAATAAATCAAATGAACAAATGAAATAGTCAATGAACTGTACACAACACAACATAAAGAGTGTTGCAAACAGGATTACCGACTTGGAAGCGTAACAGGTAATATGGCTACTGGTTAGCTGATTTTATACGTACATAACCTCTCCATTTTCCTGTTATCCGTGCAAAAATAACAAGACGGTCTACATAAAAGTACATCACACCAAAAGGAAATCTCTAACAATAAGCAGACATGCAACTATGTAGTATCCTCGCTTCAACAGTAAAGTGATATCACGTTGTATCCTCTCTTCAACAGTAAAGTGATATCACGTTGTATCCTCTCTTCAACAGTAAAGTGATATCACGTTAATTTTGTATCGAAGTAATACTGTAACACGCTTTGTACGTGTCTTCGAAGTAATATTATAACTTCTTATTGTGCAAATTTGTATTCAATAACAACACCGAATAAATTATGTCTTATATGTCATCAATTTTTAAACGGTTTACTCTAAGTTGATGTGGAGCAAAGCCAAACTTCTGACTTGTTTATTTTACTGCAAAATATTGTTACGCATTCAGGCAGAATATGAAAACAGGTAGATTTATTATCAACGTACAGAAACATTCCTTTGGAAGTCAGAATGAGCGCATTTAAATTCTTAAAACATATTTTCGACCTTATAAATATTTAAAATGATATCAGATAAGACGGCTATCTAAATCAATCTAAATAAGGAATGCAGACTGAAACAGATACAGTATTCGACAAAAATGAATTATTTAAATGCTTAATATCTAGTAATACGAATCTCTGTTTCACATCTTGTCTCAAGTTATTATTTCTTTACGAATTATTATAAATTTATGACGGATGGTTATCATGAAACATGGTTATCTTTACAGTCCTAGGATAACAACATTTCGATACTATTATAATGAGTTCATAACTGGAAAAGCTTCACTTAATATGTCACCATATTGGACACTAGTGGTGACATTAGCTCAGAATCTGAGATGTTATGTCTCACATTTGACCCTGAAGGTATACTCTTACATATATAATGTATTCGTATTTTTTCCGCAACCTTAGCGTTCTCACTCGTAGTTTTACATACCGTGAAAAGATCACCAGAGACCTCTCAATGTGCAACGATCACATCGCTGGACGTTACTAAAACTGGGATACTAGCATCCATAATTTATAGAGATCAATGCAATGAAACGTTGAACGAAAGAAATGTATACCCATTAGACAAGCTTACTATGTACCATTATTTTATATTGTCCATTTTTAAACATTGTCCATTGAATTGGAATTTTACAAACGAAATACATCAATAAACAAGACCTCGGTCTGAGGGTGTCTCGCCCACCACGGCAAACGGCACACGAACTATTTTATTAAAATGTGTGCTTAAATGATGTCCACCAATGCCAACAATACATATGACCAAGTATCATACAAGAAATTACAATTATTAGAAAAAGTTAACTCAGGTTTACTTGCTTAACCAAACTGATGTTTAGGGTAAATAACGCAACACATGATCCTGACCTTGGTATTTTTTGTCGTCCACCGATGTCCACCAATGCCAAAAATACATATGACCAAGTATCAAAGACATAAAGTAAGGCAATCACATAAAGTTAACTGAGGTTAAGTTACCTAACCAAGGTTAAGTTACCTTACAAAGGTTAAGTTTGGGACATATAAGCAAAATATGACCTTGACTTTGGTAATTTTTGTTGTTCAGTGATGTTCACCAATGCCAACAATACATATGGCCAAGTATCAAACAAAGATAATAATAATAATAATAATAATAATAATAATAATAATAAATTCTTTATTTCATGAAGGTACAACTCATTAAGATTATACAAACAATTGCACAACACTTATCTTCCATGAGGCCTTCTGATAACAACAGCAACTTATAAACAATAGCAAGTGAATACATGCACGTAACATTAATAATATGTTTCAAGCTGGCATTCAAAACAAGTATTCACTATTAACACAACTTAATTTGAGCAGAACACCTGTTATCTTGAAATAGAAATAATTTATAATTGTGTTTGAAAGCATAAATAGAAACAGAAGTCCGGATATTTTCTGGGATTGAATTCCAAGTCCGCATGGCAACATAGGTAAAAGATTGTTTTAAATATTCGGATTTAGGTCAAGGATGCTTAATGTCATGTTTAATGCATGATCTTAAATTATATCTGCAATTTTCAGAAAATGTTATTAATTTACTTATGTATATTGGTGTAAGATTATGAATTGCTTTATAAACTAAAACACCTACTTGAAATTTACATCTTGTTTCAAATGACATCCAATTTAACTCATTGAAAAGATTTGCAGAAGGTGTATGTAAAGGTTTTATCAAAATCCAGCGTGCGATGCTTTTTTGTAAAGTAACAACCTTTGTAAAATTTAATTTAGTACAATTACTCCAGAGGATAGATCCATAATCAAATATTGGAACTAAATATGCATTATAGAATAGCTTTTTCATATCAAGTGTCAAATATTTAGATATTCGTCTTAAAAGAGTGAATTTACTCGATATATGATTACAGACTTTGCTTATCTGAACATCCCACTTTAGATGTTGATCTATTGTAATTCCGAGAAGTTTTTGAGAAGACACTGATTGTATCAGACAATTATCTATCGATAGCATACATGTTGTTTTTGTAGGATTTATAACCATGTTATTTATAGTGCACCATTTATTTATGTTATTTAAGTCAGTTTGTAATTTATTCTCAATGGATGACACATCCAGCCCTGATGTATGTAGCGTGGAGTCATCAGCATACATGTCAACTGAAGCTTCTTTGGAAGCTAAAGGTAGATCATTTACATAAATCAAGAACAAAAGTGGTCCTAGGATAGATCCCTGAGGGACACCTGATTTGATGATTCTCTCCTCAGATTGATACTGTCCAACTCTGACTACTTGTGTCCTGTTAGACAGATATGACTGAAACCAACGTATTGTTAAAGTCGAAAAATGATACAAATGCAGTTTGTATAATAGTATCTCATGATCAACCATATCAAACGCCTTTCTCATGTCAAGGAAAACACTGCCAACAAAGTTTCCAGAATCAATTTGTTTCAACCAGCTATCAACAAGGTTAATAAGTGCTGTTTGGCAAGACTGATTTTTACGAAATCCAGATTGAGCCGAGTACAAAATATTAAATTGTTGAAAGAAAGAGTGCAGTTGCGCAGCAACATGCTACTCAAATAATTTGGAAATTGTTGGTAATAATGAGATAGGTCTATAATTGTTCGGGTCATCTTTTGGTCCATTTTTGTGTATTGGTAACACGCATGCCTTTTTTAGCTGATCAGGAAATATGCCTTGATCATACAATGAGGCAATCACATACACTTAACTGAGGTTAAGTTACCTAACCAAGGTTACGTTTTGGGACCTTGACCTTGGTAATATTGGCATAATGTGGTGTCCCTTGACCCAACAAAGCACCTGCCAAAGTTTCAGAAAAAATCGAGCAGCGGTTGTTGAGATATAGTTGATTTAAGATGTGGCCGTCGCCGCCGGAAAAGTGACTGCTATGTCTCGCTACACACTATGTGGGCGAGACAAAAATGAAAACAAGAGTATTTTCATCCCTTTTCGATCGAGATGCACTCTCAGTTGACTTCGTGCTGGACAAAGTTGTGACATTAACCTACCGACACTAATAGCTTAAACAAGAACTGCAATTTCAAAGATTTTTATTAACATTCATTGACGGTGGTTAACCACTTCTACATGCTCATGATTTCAGGCTTGTGCAATGAAGTCTATAAATTACAACAAGACTTCGGTCTGAGGGTGTCTCGCCCACCGCGGCAAACCGCATATGAAATATTTTATTAAATTTGTGCTTAAATGATGTCCACCAAAGACAACATTCATATTTCCAAGTGTCAAACAAATAAAAGCGAGGTAATCATACGAAGTTAAGTTACTGAGGTTAATTGTTTTAACCTGGGTGTAGTTTTGGGAAAATAATGCAAAATATGACCTTGACCTTGGCATTTTTTGTCTTTCGACATGTCCACCAATGCCAATAATACATATGACCAAGTATCAAAGTCATAAAGTGAGGCAATCACTGAGGTTAAGTTACCTAACCAAGGTTAAGTTACCTAACTAAGGTTAAGATTGGGGGAAATAACGCAAATATGACCTTGACCTTGGTAGTTTGTGTCGTCCAGTGATGTCCACCAATGCCAATAATACATATGACCAAGTATCAAAGTCATAAAGTGAGGCAATCACTGAGGATAAGTTACCTAATCAAGGTTAAGTTACCTAACCAAGGTTAAGTTTTGGGAAAATAAGCAAAATAAGACCTTGACCTTGGTATCAAACGAAAAACTTAAAGTTATCAGAAAAAGTTAACTGAGGTAACTTACCACACCAAACTGATGTTTAAGGTAAATAACAAAGTTTCAGAAAAAATCGAGCAGCGGTTGTTGAGATATGGTTGATTTAAAATGTGGCCGCCGCCGGAAAAGTGACTGCTATGTCCCGCGGGAGAGACAAAAAGCTTCAATAAAGGGCACTGTGTTATTTATAATGATTCAAGTAACTCCTGAAATGATTTGTTGTCAATTGCTGATTAGGTTCAGTAGAATAAAGAACGGTGAATAAATTAGTAAATAAGCAAAGACCTTTATATATTCATTGTCTTGTAACTATTTAAATGTCTTTATTTAAGTTTTAGGAACAGTACTACTGATGCATTGCCCAACTAATACTCTAAGGTATGAGTGGAGTGTTTGGTCCAGTGGTAGAGCGCCGAACTCCAGATCGAGAGGTCGTGGGTTCGATCCTCCGTCGCGGCCACGTAATTTATCCTTGAGCAAGATAATTAATCCACATTGCTTAGTACTGGTTCTACCCAGGAAGCCATCGAGAGTGATTAATCTCAGTTGCAATAACTTGTTTCGCAATCGATGTAAATTAAATATGTTTAAACTAAACTCTAAGGTATGGGATTAACGATTTCAGATATTCTTATGTCAAACTTTGGGCTTCTAGAACGAATACGTTTGGAGAATGTTTAGGGTGTTGATTCAGTTTAAATTAATTTGTGTTATATACATTCATCAGCTTGTTTGCTTTTTGTACTACCATGTTAAATAGTGTGTGTGTTGTATTTGCTTACGCTTGTAAGCCAGCATATCCTGTTTTATGCACGTGCATGTTTTGTCTTTTGTGATGTCAATTTTATGCTCTCTTATTTTAAACTGTGTAAAAACTGTGTAATAGTGATATGCTCTCTCATTCATTACCAATGCATGTGCTTACTTTATTTACTGCGTTGTATGTAATAGGTAATTGTAACTGATAATTTAGTCAGACTTTTTGTTTGTATTTAACAATATATAATTTCATAATCAAGAGCATACATTTATAACTCATAATCATGTTCATACTACTACATCTACTACATCTGTCATGTCTTAATGTTAGTTAGCGTGATATATAATACATATAAGTTACTGATCTTAATCCTATTAAAGATATTGTGCTATTTTTTGGGGAAAAAAAGACGACATTTTAAATATTTAGTTCAACCCGGGCATAGAGGATATAAACGGTAGCAAGCACTTTTCATTACCGTTCTTGAACAGTCTCACTCAACCCGAGACTGCAATAGTGTTTGTATTGATCGTGTTCGGCGATTTCCAAATTTCTCCTTTCATACTCATTTTTTTACTTGATTTTATGGTTGCTCCAATCATAACGATTACGTGACATGCACACGCTTCAATTAAGCATGCTCTGTGAGAAACCGACGTTTTATTTCTAGTCAAGATACCGCATATATAGGTTAAAAGAAAACAGCAGACACAGGTGACATGAACGAATACATTGGCCCAGTTCACGCACAAAGGAAAATGACTGTGTGCTTGCGTGTGCCTGTATGAATTGCACCACATGTGCAGTATTTATCAATGCCCTTTTCATGACTGCAATGACATACCAGACCAGACGTCGAACGTATGTAGGTTGTAACCTTAGATCAGAAGTGATCCTTTAATGTTTAATGCTTATTTGATCTAGTATACTCTTGTATAACGTGGAACTCTGTAAATAACTTTAACGAAGAAAACGTTAAACGTTTGCCTACTTCTTATTGGATACCATATGTCTCATGTTGTCAGTCAGCACACATTTTGTCAGTTGTGAGATGTGGAAAAGTGCCAAGATAGTTACTTGTAAAAGCGAAAGATCGGTTACATTGTGACATTTTACTATTTGGAAGCTTATAGGAAGAAACAGAACTTTGGTACATTTAAAATGCATACATATAAATAGCTTTTGGAGGTCGATGAAGTTGATTCGAAAGTCTGTAAGAGATTATTTAACCCTTAACCGCTACATATATATAATGGTATGTTCTTCCTATGAATTAAGAACATTTTATTTATGTGACAAAGGGTGTTTTGGGGGAAAATGACTCTACAGTAACCGGACATTGTAAACCCTGATCAGCCTGCAAGTTACTCGCAGGCTGATCAGGGTTTACAATGGACGCAAAGGGCAAAGGTTATTATTATCGTGCTTAGCGTGTTAAGGGTTAACATTCTTTAAAAAAAATCAGAATAAAATATATGCATTCTGTATGACGGGGAGAATAAATTCGAAAAATGCAATTTTTTTAAAAAATATATAAACGCTTATAATATGCAATATTGACGGTATTTGGACTCAACATATACATTGTACTATTATTTACAACACTGTTTCGCTATTTGAATGCTTTTTTATAACTTGAATCTCTGTTATTGTCTTTGGCTTTCTAAAAGAAGGCGTCTGCGTGGCCGAGGCGTTAACGACGTTGCGTTGTAAACCTTCTCGCCTCTTAACGCTGCTGGTTCAAATCCCACTGGGAGCTCAACTTATAAGTGAGTAAGTGTCGATTCTTACGAATGGCTGGAGGTGTACAGTACTGGTTCTACCCTAGAAAACTGCGTGGTCTGCCTCCATCACAAAAAAAATCGACCGTCATAAATTATATAACCTGACATGTGTTGAAAATGACGTAAAACAATAGGTTATATGTGACCTCCCTAATAATAATCTGATCTATGAAGCGATCTCTAATGCGGGTCTAATGAAACCAATGGTGATCTAATACAGGTTTAATGTTACCAATTAGTACTCTCGTTATGAGTGACATACACTCAGAAGTGTATATGAGTATACTTCTGAGTGTATAGTCCATCCGCTATATTAGCAATTAAAAAATCATTATGTGGGTGTGGGTGTTGACTATAAGGTAAATGACTGGCAATAACCATAGTATACTCCTGGAACAATAGAAGGTGTACTGTAAGATTAAATGCTCTCGTGTCTCTACAATAATATTAACTATGAGGTTATCCTTCAATCCGTTTTCGAGCTTAACAATGGTATTATTATACACTCTGTTTGATCGACTATCTTGTCTTTTGTAGCATTCACCATACATTGACGGTATGACGTTATCTATGTATTGAACGAATAAAAAATCCAACATGCTCTGTTTATATTACTTTGAAGTGAGGTATTTGGTTGTGTTTTTTTATTCGATAACATTAACACCAAATACCTTATGCCTTATATCGTCACCTATTTAGTAGTCACTTAAGTCGATCCAAAGAAGTTTATTTATTACATTTCTATGCGTGAAAGATCGGGATTTCTCAGTGCAAGAATATTCAGAATCGCTAAATATTAATAACTAACTCAAAACACAATAATAACTAACGTTGCTAACTCAGAACACAATAATAACTAACGTTGCGACGTTGAGTCGTGATGTCAATAAAGTGTTGCTTACGTCGACGTCATCCGCCGATAACGTTCAATAAAGCGAAATTTGTTTGCAAAAACGTAAATTAAAATGTAATAAATAGATTATTTAACTGCTAGGATCGATTCATGGGTAATACTTCACTTGATGGTAGACGTGCGCTCGTTCGTGAAAAGAACCACACGTCTACCACTCGTGAAGGATTTCCCTATAATCGATCCCAGCAGTTAAATAATCTCTATTTAATCCACTGACGGTATTCGATTGGCCTTTGTCGTAGATATACTCTTTACCGTTGATATAGTTTGCTTCTAACTGACTGGCTCAACTAGCTTCACGCGTTGAATATTTTCTGAACGAAATAAAAACACCATTCTGGGTGTTGAGTACAGAAAACAGACGGACCAATCAAATCAATAGTTTACTTTAATAGGATTTTATGATATAAGAGCGGGAGGAAATCAATAAACGGAACAGCAATGTTAAAAAGATCGGTATGAATTGCAACGCATTTTATAAACCGTAGCTATATATTGTTTACCTTATATGATACTGACCGTTCCAGTGCGATACCCATACAGTCAACTATATTATGTTTATGTTAGTCCACACTTTTTGATTTAAAAGTATATTTCAAATGATATTCTTGTTTAGGTACTTTTTCTTTATGGCCGCTTTGTATATACTAATTAAAAATGTCTACCAACTATGCCAGCATGCCCTCCAATGTGCTTGATGTAACTATTTACAGTGGGAAGGGCCGTAACTAATGTTGTAAGAACTTGTGGCCCGACCCATTTGCATACTTTGTTAAAAAATGCAATAAAATATGTTTAAACCAATTTACAGTTTATTCTTATAGGCAGTTTAGACGTGATCCTGTAACACCGCTACCATATTTCTGTAAATTTAGCTTATATTTAAGAATGGTCAGAAATATGCTTAACCAACGTCTTGTGCCCATCCACATGCAGCATATATAACCTGAACTCGAAACGTATATAAATAATGGTATAGATGTACTATGTACTAATACTTTAGCATGCTGTACATTAGGTCTGTTTGTGCTCCACCTAAGTTTTTTTCTATTAAAAGTATGCGATTGAAAAGTATCTTGTTGTACTGGTACAAGTGTTATAAAATTAGTAGGTATACAAATGTAGTATTCACAGAACACAGTCCAACAAAATCACGCCTACACAGCAAACAACGCTAACAAGGACAAACAGAAACAGAGTATCGGATACCACAGACATAAAATGGTTTACACTAGGGATACCTTCTTGGAACGGTCAGTGGCAAGACAGTCAGTGGGGATTTAAACCAGGTTCTAGGGTGCACCAAACCTTACGCTTACACGTAGGTCGTCCCCAAAAAAGGGGACAGTGTAAAAAATAATTCATTTTATATATGAAAAAATAAAAGTGTAGAAGGCACAAAGCAAGTACTTAATGACTTGGCAGCAGCCACTGCCACAAGAAAATAATTAAGGGTGCGATAAGACAAGATTGAAGACAATCATCAAACGTTACCACCCCTTTCAGCATTTAGGTAATCGTCAATAAGAGCCCACAATATGTCGAGTCATCGCACAGTCGAATAGGAAAGCATAGAACTGCAAATGGGTCAACCATTAAACATGCAGTGCGTCGAAAAATGATAGGGTCATAACTTTAATATTCTCCTCCAATGCCTCTTGCATAACCTTATCACTCACCCTGGTACAATATCTGCTGTATATTACAAACTATACAAGTGATATTCCTTTGTTTGAAAGAGCATATGCTTGAACAAAATGCTAAAACATGCTCTTCATTTCGCCTGTTTGTGTGCTCCGCATGTATCGTATATAATATGATCTTGCAAAACTATCCTTTAATACTGGTACTATATCTGCTTCATTTATTTTTCCTGTTTCTATGTATATTAAAGTATCACCCGAGCTCAACAATACTGCTCTAACTGCTTCAAATATCGCCCCTTTGTATCTCTACTATAACCTCAGCTCGGAATCATACCTCTAATGCGGACAAACAATCGTCGTCTACAACTTTCAGCTATATCGCTGACAACACTTTTATAGTATTGAGTGAAACCTGTATTGACATCATTGTAACTAGCTCGCTTTATATTACTTTGATGTATTTTACCTTTATATTAAATATCTCTTTTAAATTATATACCACGGATTGCATGTTTTAACAATATGTTTACTTTGCCATCGACTAAATCATCTTCGGTTTGCTATACTGTTATACAATTAATATCATTAGGGTGTGAAATGTTGTATCTTACGAACTATTTAAAAGAAAATGCTATGTAAATATTATGTATTATGTATATAACCTTTATATTACACTACCGTGTTTTTTCCTTTTTTCGATGTTAACACCCACAAATTCTATATTGACATTGACAGTACACAGAAGGTTCACGTCAAGAGGCAAATTGAAATGGAGCAGGGCCAAGAAAATGACTTGCAAATACGAACATTCGCAAATATGGTAATACGACCATACTGATAGGACGATAAAAGAACATCGAACTGTATTGACGGTATTCAAAGAAAACATCGCTTCCCTTGTCGGTACAAATTCATAAAACCAATTTCCTGTCTAGATGATCTATAGCAGCCATATGGATTTGTATTGTTTTCGTTTCGAAATTGTATATAAGTGATGAATTGAATTGAACTCATTGTTGTTTGACGGCTCATCAAGTCAGTATGGGTTATTTAGGGCCGCCTCAGAGAGAGGGGAAGGATACATAGGAATCCGGGAATCGTGCCCTACTCTTATTATCGAATATATTCCTATGGTTCTTTAACGTGCTCGGAGGATAGACCGATACACGACCGCCCGGTTTACGTCCCCATCCGAGGATGAGGCTAAGGGAAAGTGTCTTGCCCAAGAACACACCGACGAAAGTCAGTGGCACCACGGAGGATTGAACCCGGGGCCTCCGGTTACCGCCGCGCTACCGACGGCGCCAAGCCAGCCGTCATGTAGGTGATGAAGAAATTTTGTTGGGCTACTAGTTATTTAGCCTTGTTCGTGCAAAATCTGATTAAAGTGACTGACGAAACGGTGTGGAACCCTTGAATTGTTTAGTACTATTGTTCATATACAAGTAGATGTAAAGGTCAAACATGGAATCAGGGACGTAGCTGTGCCTAAATCAGTGTGTATGCACAAGGTCTAGGGGGCTCCGGGTCATGCTCCCTCGTGATTTTTTTTTAGAAGGAAGCCAAATCCTGCATTAAGCAGCAAACAATAAGTTTTTAACCCGCGATTTCAATCTTTTTCAATCTGCGATTTTGCAACAAAAACATCGGAACAAAAGAACATATATTAATATGAATATTTGCTTTCTGAAAATCTTTCGAAATGTTTCACATTCAAGGTGTGTTTGGTTCCGAAAGACCGCGAGCGGAAACAGTTCTACTTTTATTTTCTGAAAAGACCACGAGTAAAAAATGGTATGAACTGACATACTCCACCACCGCCTACCCTCCTCAGATTTTATTGCATTTTTGGCGTTTTTTTTCTTCTTTTTTTTCTAGGGACAATGTGTAGGCACGTGCCTACGGTGCCTATAGACACAGCTTGTAGTAATCACGGAAGGCAGGCAAACAAAAAACGCAATTTAAATAATACATAAACATTTAAATAAAAGTTGAGACATAACAAACATAAAAGGGTTGACAAATGGGTACCTCTATATAACGGTCAGTGGCAAGACTGGTTCTTGGGTGCATCAAACCTCACCACAATCATAGTATTATCATAAAAAACGTCACAGTTAAAATAAAGCCCCGCCCCATGTTATATTCTCTTACAACCGTAGTATTCTCTTTTTCTATGACGATAAACTTGATGCTGGATAAATGGTATATTATGTTCACGTGATCACGTAAAATAAAAACAAGGATCACGTCTTCACGTGAAAATAGCAGAACTTTCACATTTCACGATAAATGTGGATGAGCAGACAAATATATAGAAGATAAGCTTACCGCGTAGTTTGAAATGCCATTCTGGACTGCGATGGAACTGGCGCCCACAAATTAAGTTGCAAATTTCGTCTTTGAAATTAGACAGAGTTTTCGGGATGTCGGTCAATTTGACCGACGACTTCTCTTTATGAACAATTTCCCCTTCTCCCCATTAACAAAAATACAAACAATAAACTCAAACGGAGGAATAGCTTCTGCCATTCTGCAACGGTATGAAGTCCATAAACAAGCAGATACGATTCTCGCGCGCTATTAGATCTGCGCGCACCTAGCGGTATTATGTTGTACTACCGAGACCATCCATCATACAAATAGTAATAGATTTGGAATCCAGTCAAGGGAGACCACTTTTGTCAGCAAACTGTATTAGACTAGTTCCAGGCCGACCAGTGCTACTTGTAATGTAGTGAGCTATGTCAGTGAAACTGTCGGCATACCACCAGTCTATACTGCCTATACTGTATCTGATACACGACTCGGCTGATTGTAGTGTCCCCGGGGATTCCCCGTGCCAGATGTTCGCGCAAGTACGAAAGTTCAGCTCTCGGGGGAGGCTCGGGGGAGGAGGAGGGACACTAAAAAGACTGAAAAGGACTAAAAATTCACGTTTCACGTCACCATATCACGCGATCACGTTTTACCAAGACCAAAATCACGGATCACGCTGATATAATTTTCACGCAATCACGCAAAAATATTGTTTGTTTCACGTGTCACGTTTTTAAAACACCCCGATCACGTTTTCACGCAAAACCCCTTTGGGACCCCCATGGTAGCGACAACGCGAGGCCATGGTAGCGACAACGCGAGGCCACAATAACACGATCATAAATAATCGTACCATCGTGCTGGTC